>JAVQJF010023402.1:0-127018 GCA_036023855.1 Gadopsis marmoratus | reverse complement strand
CCCCCCCCACGCTTCGCCCAACCACCCTCCCCCGCCCCCCCTCCCGGCCCCCCCCCCGGGGGGGGGGGGGGGCTTCAACATTACCCTGACAGACAGACAGACACAGCGCTAGCTGAGTGTGGTTTGGACTCCGTCTCAGTCTGTGTATTAGTGTACCGGGCCTCCCACCATTGGCTAATATTGCTGTGGGTCTATGTCTGGCACACACATATAGTTCATAAATTATCTCACACACACACACACACACACACACACACACGCACACCTAGACTCTGGCAAACAACAAAAAAGGACTCCAGGGTCCACTAGCAGCTCATATGCACAGCACAGTATGTGGAAGCAATTTAGGCCACAAAAACTATGTCGTAGTGAGAATTGTGCCATGGAGTATATTTAGGGTATAAATTGGATTTGGGAACTTTGCGTGTGCTTTAATATATTAGCAGGCGCCAGGCTGGCATCCAAGCCTGCTTGCACTTAAAATGTGAAATCAGTGTAGTCTAATAGGCAGTACTGATATTGTGAAGGAATTAGACAATTGGACTGTCTATTTCTAATGTAGCCTTGCAGTAGTACACATCACCAAACCACAAGTGGACACGCCCTGACTCCACCAGGCTGTATTCATCTCTACTGCAGACCACAACACCCTCTGAGGTAGTTTATAAGAAATACAGATGTCTGGTTGACTGAAAATAAACAGAGGCAGCGCTGAATTATGAGTGTGCCTTAACCAATTTAGTCCTACATACATTCCGTATCCCAGAAGATTGGTAATCAACTGGTATGGAGTTCTACACTCATGCACACCATGAGACGCGAGCTTGACCGAGTTGTGCCTCATAATCATTGAGGAACATCCCCCCCACCCCATCAAAACATCCACAAGCATGGCGATTATATTCTCTCGTTCTCCCTCAGCCTTTATCTGTGTTTATACTAAAGCTGTGCCTTTGAACAGTCCCACGGCTGTATCCCATTACATCCAGAGGGATGAGCTGAGGGTTGATATGGTGCAGCGAGAAAGCCGAGAGCGGCCTGTGGATGATTCAAATCAATTCAGGCTTCAGCCGTAGCAGACGCTCTCTAATGACGTCTGTAGATGGATCCGACTTGAGAGGGAATGCAAACCAGATCATTTAGGAAATTCCACAATGCTCTCTTTGCAGCAAAAGCCCCTTTTCTGAAGGAATGTGTGCTAACATTTCCCCTTAGCTCCATGGTCTCCCACACACACAGCTGCCCGTCAGAGAGCCATGCCAGAAGTGCACGGCCGAGCTGGCCACCCCAGAGGCAGAGAGGGAGAAGAAAGAAGGATAGACAGAGTGGCTAATGGCTGCTCTCCCAGCTGCACGGGGCCTTATAATAAACACATATAAACATGTCAGGAGAAGTTGTGTCAAAGGAGAGAGCACACAGGAATGGAGATGAAGAGAGCGAGATTGAAGGGGAAATAGGAATAAGTAGCCTAAAGTGGGACTATAAAGAAAGGAAATACAGAGATAAGGAGAAGGAAAATCTAACTGGGCTGACAGATGTGTGAGGAAAGCGAAGACAATGATAGAAGAATGCAGAGAGGTATAGTGGGAGCAGGAGGAAAGGGGCGTTGAAGGAGGAGAAGAGGCAGTGTTGAGGCGTTACTTAAAGTAGCCTCGAGATGATGGATAGTCTGATCAGTTTGGCAGGACCAACCATCAGGCGAGGCAAGGTGGTGAAAAGAAGAGATCAGACACCACCAACACCTTCAGATTTACAAAAGATGCAGAGAATATTTTAGAATCTTTGACAAATTGTCATGCTCCAAACTGATTTGCGAAGTGGCCTTTTGGCAGACTTTGTGTGACCTGCCGTTTGAAGGAGTGGCGAACCACAAGTGGAATAACTGCACCATTAAGTAAAGTTAGCTTTTCCTATGGATGAAGGGACATTAAGATATTACTACTAAAGCCAGGCAGCCATTTAAGAAACCTTTTTTCCACCACATGACTCAGCCATGCAGTCTTCAGTGTAGACCCAACAAGCCAGTGTCCACAGGCCCGTCCTCATCTCACTGAGGGTTTGCAGGATTCAGTACGATGGACTTTAATATATTCAAATGTTTTTTTTCCAGAAGACTTCTGATCTCTTAATCTGAAGATGTAACCGTTTAACGATCATCAAAGCCATCCGACACTATACAGTGAACTAGATGTTACTGATATTTTTTGACACTTGTGTTCGTTCTTTTGAGTAAATCCATGTCTGGAGATATGAAGTGATATGAATTAGGATCATAATCTTATAGGAATAACATCCCTGCAGAGAGGCCAAAAGCTGTGTACCGTACAACAAATGTGAATGTAACTGTCCTGAGTGGTCTGCACACGTGGTGGAAAACTCTGTAGGGTTTGTATATTGGATGTTTCTTGTCCAAATGTCTGAAAAGGAAATAATGTTCTGTGTTTGAATTGTATTATTCAAAACACAGCCAAAGCCTGCATCAACAAATTATGTGGGCTCAACAGGAACTTCGTCTACATTTTTCTTGCATAGTTTTCACTTCTCTATTTGGAGTGCTCTGCCTGGTGTGGCACGGCGGGAAAATGGCTTAAGAGAGGGAAAGAGAGGGAAGAGAGAACAGACTTGGGCCCACTGGTCCCTCAACATCCCTGTGTTGAATATGAAAATATATTATAGCATAATGTGTTCAGTATGCACGCTTGAAGGAAACCATATGAAAAATTCCCAGACAAAGAGCCTTCTGTGTTCCAGCTGACCCCCCTCCCACCACCATCCTCCGTCTGCTTCAATTGAGAGAGAGAGGAAAAGGGAGAGAGAGAGAGAGAGAGAGAGAGGTAAAAGGGGGAGGTGTGTGTACAGAGCCGTAGGAACTGAAAAGGGGCAGTACACACACTCGCTGCCTCACACAACCAGACCCACCGGAGCACAGGTGAGCAGCATGACTTTAAACCAACACATACCAAACAGGAAGGAGTACTGAACCCTGGAATTTTATCTGTCGCTTTGAAACTGAGTGCTCACCTGCAGCCCATTATATTTATCTTTGCGGGGTAAGGCACTATCTTTGTTTGTAGAGAGAGAGAGAGAGAGCAGGGAGAATGCAGTGAGCCGAGGCAGAAGAGGAGGGAAACTTTGAAAGTCTTTGTTTGAGTAGATGACAAACATCTGCGGCCGCTGTGTTTCCCTCGGTGCAGGCTGCAGACTTGCAGAGGGGCTTTGGCTGGCTACGTTACCACTGTGGCCACTGATATCCGAGCCCAGCGTCCTGACTGTTTGGAGCCTGCTGTGGAGCCAGGTTGTAGGCTTGAACTGCACTGTGTAACATTAGAGGGTGTATCCAATTAAAGATCTGGCTGGAAAGTAATTGCTTCCTGTTAACTAAACAGGTGAGGCCCATTAACTACTTTACAGGGGGGCAACTATAGGTTTTGTTCAGCCATATATGTTACCATATACTGTATATTCACTGATGATTCCCCCTTCAGTTTGCTGTGGCAGAAGATGCTTTTGAACTGTCAAAATGTCAAATGTCTTAATGTGAAGAGAATAAAAATGCTAAAACTCAAGACCTTTTCACAAATAATTCCTGCAGCATTGCTATTATAAGCACACATTTTACTGCCTTTGATGTCTAACAGTTTTCAGATTACGACTCTGATTGTTTTATAAGGTTCCTCCCTCTTGGCACAGCATCACACACACCTACTTCAAGTATCTATCTTTGCCTCTCGGAGTTCTCCACCTGTTACTACGAGAGTAATATGAGCTGCACACAAAGTAGCTTCATTGCAACATTTTTCCTCTGCATGATTTATGATTGCACTTTTTGCACGATTCCTGAAAGCAGAAATAGCAATAGAGCAAAGGAAACGTGTGTAAGTTTTATTGGGGTACGTGCCTCGCAATGTTTTAGGTGTCTGTCAGTCATCGCCCAAGCACAAGCCGAGGCATGTTGACTATCACAGCCTCCTGAGGAATTATGCACCAGGAATGCCAGTTTTGGAGCACTACACAAAATCATTTCGCAGTGCTGCGAGGGCCCTTGAATGGTTCTTTGTGTGAGCAAGAGAGAGACAGAGAGAGAGAGCAAAGGACCCTGCAAAAGCCTTCAGCATTTACGGCTGAATGATTTTTGCTTGCCAAACTGTAAAGGAACCAAGCAAAAGGCAAGAGATAGCAGACACATAGCAGCACTGCCCCTAAGGCATTCCATCATAAAGGCTCGCCAGTCAATGTCGTGACCAGATGCCTCATTATGAGCTTGGTAACTGATACACTTTTATGTCTTGCAGTAGGTGGAATGCACGCTCACCCGACATCCGCACATCTCACATACCCCAACACATGTGCGCCCAGAGCAACTGATGGTGTGCAGATGCCATGACTGAGGTGAAAATGCAGGCGGTATATGAGTTATTAGTTTGCTGACATGCTTTTCTACAAGTTGGCTATTGATGCAGATGTGTAATAAATGTACAAGACAACAGCCATGAGGGACAAATGAATGATTACAGTTTGCACGGCTGCCATATTTTTTGTGTGTCATCACTATGCGAGCCGCGCTGCAGACAACTATGGGATAGATTTGCTGTCTGCGTATGAATCCATCATATGTAAGCAACTCTGTGATTACACACCAAAGTGGCCTACGGGTCAGGCTGTAAACAATATCCTTGGTTCTAATCATGGAGGTCAATGGGTGGCACTGGAAAACTGTGCGGGGGTGGGAGCTGAGTTGGACAGGTGGGCACTGTAAAATATCTTTTGAACTTCAAAGTAATTGGAGGGTGGATGATGGGGAGGAGAGATGACATCAGAGCTCAGGTATGGCAAGTAGATAGGGTCAGTTGGAGTGGGGTAGGTATCTCAAGTTAGTTTGGAAGAAACACAAAAGCTGGATATTAACAAGCTGGGACCAATGAAAATAAAAATAAAACAGATTGTGGCAGATGGGGATAAGAGTCCATATGTCAGTGTTTTGTTTTTTGAGCCAGAGTTAAGTCTGCATCACTGCTCACGTCAATTTTGAGTTTCCTACATCTGTTCTTTGTCCAGCAGTTAATAAATATTTGCAGACTGGATCGAATGCAGCAATCAAACCAAATTGTAATCAATCTGGTACAGAGGCGTTGGGACACGCCATCAACATGTGTTCACTTCTGTTCTCATTGATTACGGTAAACATGAAGCCTTGGAACAACACAGACAACAAGACAAGGTACTAATCTAAAAAGACAATGTTAGTCTGCAAATGAGACCCAGGCTGACGCCGACACATCTGGGGGAATCAAAGAGCTGCTGTCCGAGCATCTAAACAATACCGGTCTTCATCTCTTCTCCCTTGACACAATCACGCCAGTAAGCAAAATTTTTTTTTTGTTCCGTTTCATGCAGGGAGGTGGGGCAGCGTTGTGTTTGGGTTGATTGTGTTGAGGGGCCAATGAGTTGTCCTCCTACAGACTGTCATGACTCAGCTGTCATGTCGGAGAGCGTCTCCACAAAACATAACCTAGCTATCAAGGGTTGCAAACAAGTTCACGGTGCTTGCAGGAAAGATTAATGTGAGCACGGTTGCTATGCCTGTAAGGAATCACTGAAAAAGGCATTTCAGAAATAATGATTGTGTGTGTGCAGTTCTCTGTGCACTCTCTCAGCGTTACAGTGGTGACTCTGGAGTAAAAACAAGTGCAACTGTGATCAGCTTCAAAGAGAGGCAAGTCTGATCAAGGACAAGGACGTGCCAACACTGGTTTATCATTGCAAACTTTGCCAGTGGGTCTTATTATTAAGGGGGAACATGACACTGCTGATAAAATGGAGGGATGCAATAGATGTCACTGTAGGACATTCAAATCTTTGTTTGTCTCTTTACTTAATGCTGCAGGGACATTTGTAATCCACATGGACTTTCCAAGCATTCTGTATCACGTCACAGACCCTGAGGCACTGATAAAGCTAATGTTTTGGCAGGTTTAATACAAATATCCAACCTTAAAGTCTTAATGAATTGTGACCTTCCTTTTCGTCTTCGGAACACTGAGATTATCACATTCAGACTTTTGTAAAGGCGTCTCCTCATTTCCTTCCACCCCCCCGTAGCCTGACTACATTTCAAAGTGCGAAGGCTGATCTTCATCTTTGAAGACAGAGAACTGGACTTTCATTGTCTCGAAAATTGACATAGGTTGAGATTTATGCTTTTTGGAAGTATAGCAATGTTCATTAAAAGTATTAGATAAGCCAAGCAGAGTATATTAAAATGTTCTCAAAAAACCATCACCCTTTCCAATGTGTAAAAACTGCACAATCTCTTTTGGCACAAAGGTCAGGTAATTTGGACCGCTTTCTAACACTTTGAATCCTGTACAAAGCAGTGGGTTGAAACTCGTGCCATGACACAAAGGGCAGTGATGGAAAATCGAGTCGGATTCTTGTACCAGGTGTTTGCCAAAGCTGCGGTTTGCCAACACTGTGGGTAGACGTAACATTCAGCTTTTTGTCTTTGCAAATGTCACATTTAAATATCATAATTGAAGAAAAGTTTGATTGAAATGGTTTTGACATTTGCATAACTAATTTGTAATCTGCATATGTCTCCTTTTTGCAGGTAGTTCTGGACAGAAAATGGACACAGAGAGGGATTAGATTAGAAGTACCTTTCATCCCCTGAGCAGTCCTCTTATGTGCGGCTTAAGCTTGGTCCACCAAACTAAAACAGTCAGGCTGGCAGAACAATCAGAACACAGACATCAAATATCCTCTACAAGGAGCAAAACAAACAAACTGAAAATCTGAATGGTGGAGCTGCTGACCGTAGAAGTACTGTATTCATGACAAATTCTTAGTTCTAGTGTGCTGATGCATTTCAGTATCAATGAAAACTACCACCAGAAGAAATAAGAACTTTCCTTCTCATTTGTGGTTTTGTGAACAAACAAAAGACAGACATTGATTGTGCTGCCTTCAGAAGCTGTATTTGGCTTTTATGTATAAGAAATAACACAGGACAGGAGAATAACGCTTAACTTAAATTGATTACATTGGAGCTCAAACAAACCAGCCTCTGGAATGACCTTTCCAGAGTAAAATGTTATTCATCACATGCACCTAACAGCAGGAAGCTGCTATATACACAGTTCCCCTTCACGTCACTGTGGAGTTATGATCTCCAAGATAAAGGGCAGATCCTTTTCTCCGAAAGAAAAATAATCTGCGGGCTGAGATTGGGATGCAGACGAAAAGCATGTTTTGGTGACCAAAATAGCAGAGGAGGAAGAGCGACGTCTGGGAAAGAAAAAAAAAAGGAGTATTAGAGAGATGCAAATAGAGAAGACTGGACTGTTTCTCAGCACTCTTTGCCAGAGTTTTAACAGAGCACAACAAACATGTGCAATTTTCATGGCAGTTGTCCATGGGAACTCGTCCAAGGCACATCGGAGCTGACCCTCCTGGGAGGTCCTGTTAGATAGAGAATAATCCTTCATGAAGACCAAAGCAAGAGTGCACTTCTTTCGTCAAATTTCGGCTGACTACGGGACAACATTTGGAAGGATTATCGCTGAAAGGGGAGCCATGACCGGAAACAGCAACCTGGAACGCTGAGCTGCTCCCTTCCTTGTCCCTTCTTGTGTATTTTCTTGTATAGCTAAACTTATTAACTGCCTGCCAGTAAAGACCAAAACTTCCACCGTCCAACTGGATCGAAGTTTAATCTTATCAGACGAGTAGATTGAGATCTCTAGAACGAAACACTCACACACAGCCGTTGCTGGGGGGCTTTTGTTTCTGCTGCGGCAGAAGCATTTCTACAGTGGGTAGCGATGGAGATGGAGAAGGGACACATGTCTATCAGGAGAGGGGTGAGCTGGAGTCCAGGGGGATTGAGAAAACCTCTCCAGGCAACGCAAAACACCCCTGGGACAGAGTGCAATGCATCATGGGACAAGGCAGGATTCAACAAAGAACAGATGAGCCGGAAAACAAGTAAGTGTTTGTTTATCTGGCATTTTATGTCCTTATTTGGGGCAGCAGCAAGAAAGTTCATAACACATACATGTAGTTGTAAATACATTTCCCAGTGGTTCCTTGTAGTACTGCCTTAATGCTACAGTATGGCTTGAACTGCAGCATATCATCATATCAGAAAACCTACAACTGAGAGGAGCAGCAAATAGAGAAAGCATGCAGCCCTGCCTTGTCAGTGCAACTTAACAGTGACGTTCGCTAAGAAACATCTGTTTCCATGCTGTTAAAACACAGGCTGCCCCAACAGCAATGGAAATGCAATCATGCATCACTGCTAAAGAGCAGTAGTAATAAACAACACAACCACTGACAATAATTGGGCTAACTTGAGGCAGTAGCTGTTTGGAAGCCTCTTCAGACTTTTCTTTGTACTTTCACAAATCTCCAAAAAAAAAAAGTGCGAAAAAGAGGAGGTCCCTTCCATAATAACACCAAAACACTATGTTGCACTGAAATAATATTCTGCTGGAAAGATAATTACCGCTGGGCTGTGGCAGGTCTGTCAGATGCCGTATTCAAAGAGAGTAAAAAGACATTGCGCTGTGAGGAAGCAACAACAAGGTAATGTCCATCAGATAACTGTTCCTGATATAGATCTGTAGCCTCTGTACCTCCAACACTGTTCACATCACTCATTACGCACTAAGTGGTTTCCTCAAATGGAACACAGATCCCCAAAAACAGCACAAGGCCACAGTTAATAGTCGACTACGCCTCTGCAGAGACCTTTCGTAATGCACAAAGTAACAATATAAACAGCAGAGTTTGGTTTCCACCTCTGAGCTGGTCTTTTATGTCCCCCATGGGATGAATTGAGAGTTTAGGTCACATTCAGTCGGGTAAGGTCCCAGGACCTCTGTTAATCCCTGTCTTTCCATACCGCTTCACTTGTCACCCACGGGGGCTGGTGCTGTCATCCCGCTCACCCCACAGCCGTGGCCCGGAGAAAGATAACATCCGACAGGGTAATCTGACCTTTGATACACAAATGCAGGGTTGGCCCCCTGACTCAAATCCTCCCACTGTGGGGGAGTTTGGCATCATTTTAGAACAGAGGGCAGAGACTTGAGGTAGGGAAAGTTAGAGTTAGGGAAAGGGGGGGGGGCAATGATATGTGGCGGCTCTTGCATCATTGCCGAGGGCTGAGTTTTGTCTCTGCTGGAGGACAGGAAATTCCTATCCTGTCCTTGCAGGTTGGAGGCCCTGAGGGTTCAGAGAGGGCAGACACTTGGTTGGGGAGGCTGCACATTAAACACACACACACACACACACACACACACACACTTGTATAGTGATACCCAGACAGACACAGAGGGCTGCAGAGGTCAGGTGCTGGATCTCTGGAGTCTCAGTGGTCTAATCCATACACACATAATATGGAGTAACTGTGGTCTCTGTTTCCACTTCAACGACCGCAACAAGGGTCAGACACTTTCCTGCCATCACAGGACATTAGACAGAGATAAGCTTCTCAGTACTTGCCATTGATTGGACACCTCTCCAGAACTGGCAAAGTGTGGTCTGTGTGCAACTGCTAAAACATCAATACCTTTTGCAACAGAGGCATCGAGCTCTTTTCTCAGAGGTATGTCTGCACTTTTAGAATTAGTGGAGACTGTGTGTTGGTGCTGGTACAGATTTGAAAAAGTGAAACAGAGCTGGAGGCTGAATGACAGACAGCACAGCCTCCAGCTACAGACCCCCTTCCTCCTCCTCCCCTCCCTGTCTGTCTGCCACTCTGCCTTTGCGCTGGAACAAGTAATCCGATCCTGTGTCTCGCTACAGAAAGGGGGTGTGAAGCTTTCAGACGCAGTTAGATTGAAAACTCTTGTGGAAGTACTACAAAACAGCGGAGCTCTGAATTTGACATGAAAAAGGTAAGGGATTAGGCACTAAAGTGGATCCAGCAAGATAAATTAAACATTCAGTTAATATGTGAATCATCAGGATATTTCATAGCCTTGAATTAAAACTGTTGAGCAGCCTGTACTTGCCTGTTTTAGGAAAAAATATGACTTGTTAGCAGTGTTCCATTTCTGTAACTGAAGATATCAGCCACCGTCCATAAACTTTAGGTAACTGGTAGTTCTTTGAACTTTTCAGCCTTGCTGTGTAATCAGTTCCTTATGACCTTAAAAGTAATCTGCGCTGTAACTAAAAAAGACCATGAATTCATTGAATCAGTTATGATAATTTGTTGTTTATTAGTTTACATATTACTTGGTGCACCATGACTAAGTGGTTGTTGTAATTTAATCAGATAATAAACCCATGTTTAACTTATGTTTTGTACACATTGCTATCAAATTCACTGGAAAACACAGAGGCATTTTTACTTGCACTTGTTTTCATAAAGATGCTCACTATTTTGGTCATGATATTAACTACTGATGGGATTTGCACCTGCGTGTTACTCGATAAGCAGTCTGACTCCCACTGGATGTAGGCTATATGCTTACAGTGAGGACACTTCATTTCACGCCTCACTGCTCTGGCTGTGCTGTGTTCAGGTAGCCTGAATTTTAAATAGCTAATAAATATGTCACTGGGGCCTGTGGTTGTATTCCCCACCCATATTGACAACCTTGATAAAATGCACTGAATATACAGTTAAATACTTGTGTGATAGGCTGGTTAATTTCTCTCCAGCAGTCTATGAAGGCATGGCGATTTATGCTCACGTCAGTGGTGGTGAGAAGACTGCTTGTTTAAAGGGTTGTGTGGTAATGCTTTCATTCTTGTTATATTGTTGTCAAAAAAATGTAAGGTGGTTGATATATCTCCCTCTTATAGTATCGCTTTCTGTCTTTCCTCTTTTGGTGTCAGGTTGATTGATGTACCATCATAAAAGGGTATAATTTTGTGCATGTAAATGCTCTGCAAATGTTTATAATCCAAATAGGCCCTATAGTGCCTCTTTATATATTAAAACAATAAGATAAAAATGAGATAATGAACATATGCTATTGAACTTTTTATGGGTTTATGTAAAAGAAACGCAACTGTACTCTACAAAGAGTTAATTCAATTACTGTGAGGGCAGACCTAAAGTCTGTAAAATCAATGACAGATGCACATTATTCCTTTTTACTTTGGGAATGATCATGCGCCAGGAAAAACTGCATGCAGAATGAGCTCTACATGGGAAAGAGTTACAAGTGATTGATTTACGCAGAATTATTGTGATTGGCATATGATTACTTCAAATAATGTAGCTGTCTGGATCTACCACCTTATTAAACGAAGAAAGAGTCATGGCTGTGCCAGCTGTCTGAGAAACCTCCTGGAGGGACGTTAAATATCTTCCACCCATCAGAGTTACATGAATTAGATGAATAATCTACCAGATGTGTCACCACAACGAGTTACTCTCCATCAGAGAATCTATGACTTAAGGTTTAAATTCTGTTAAAAAATAACAAAGCAAAGATGCAGCTTTGATTTTCCTCTCATGAACTTTAAAGCATGATGTAGTCACTATATTTAAGATGGGAACACTTGATTGTATAGTATGTTTATAGACAGCAGTCGAAAGATGTCATTTTTAGAGGCCGTAGATTGTAAAAATCATCTATTAAGGGTTTGAGCTGCAGAATTGCACAAATTAACTACAGAGAGAAACCAAAGGCATGTTGGAAGCTCAAGCAGGGAGTTTTCTCAGCGGTGGAGGAATGCTCAGGGAGGGACTATTCCAGATGGCAGAGGAAATAGCTCCGCTGCCTGGAATGGAGCTCTTAAGCTCAGAAAACAAACTGTCAATTTTAACATAGACAGGTCTTTTCTCATAATTTCAAGGCAATCAGCAAAACTTCAACATCAGTGTAAGACATGATTGACAACTATTTGTTTTGTCTCTATAGTAAACATTGACCTAGACCTTTTTTTTATTCACTTTAGTCAAAACGCTTTTATGTTTTTCTTATTAAAATGTTTATTTGAAATGTTTCTCCGCCTACGTCTGTTAGCTCTGATCTGCTGAGTCAAGTGTTCACAAAGCTGTGTTTTTCCCGCTGGGTTGGCTTGACTCAAAAGTACTGCAAAGAACAATCAAAACCATATGGTGCTGAAACAATTAGTGGGTTTTTAAAGAGAATATTCAACCCCAGACTTGTTAAAAATTTGTCCTTGCTGGTTCTCTCTATTTGTACATAAAAGCAGTTTGGTGAGCTTTAATTAGATGTTGAGGGAGTTGTCTTTGTTTAACAGTTGGTGTAGCACATTGCTAAGTCTCCCAAACTTAGGGGGTCCATTTTATCATTCATCAAACATCTATTTTTTATATAAAACAAAAGACAAATTCCTTTGTTTCTCTCATTGATCAGTCTGTCCACTTTCTCTCCCTTGCTCTTTCACTTCAGATCTGACCCGGAGCGCCAGTCTATCAGAGAAGGAGCTAAAGGAGGCTCGTGTCAGAAGTCAGATCATTGCTGCTCAGCTCACCATCCCTTCCAACTCCAGCTCCAGAGGCGTGCAGCTCTTCAACCGGCGCAAGCAAAGAGTCAACGCATTCACGCTCAAAAGCTGCGGAGAGGGGTCACAGGAGGACAGAGCTGTGAATGTGAAAAACGACCCCTCGTCTAACAAACTAAGATGGGCAGAGAGAAGCGGTGAGCAAAGGGATAGAGACCTGAACGTTAAGAATAGTGCCACCAAGTCACTCTTGTCACCAGCTGGGAGGGTACATTCAGTAGGTGATATCATGGAGAACCCAGGTAAGGATTTCCGAACGGAAGAGGACATGGGGGACAGTGTTAGTCAAGAGAGACATTTCCTACCTGTCAAGGAAGAGCAGGAGGAAGAGGAAGAGGCAAGAGATGAAATCCACGAGGAGCTTGAGGACAAAGTCAAGGATGAGATTCCCCCTAGAAGTAAAAATACTGACCCAGTTCTGATGGGACATGCTGAAGGGCAAGCAGAGACAAATGGGGGCCATGCAGGGCCAGTTCCCCTTGGAAAACTTCTTAATGGCTGCCACAGTACCTCTGGACCTGAGAGGGTGTCGGTGCCCACATCCAAGCAGACAAGCACCATCATCAATCGAACTGCCAGGCCCTTTTTCTCACCGCTGACAGTTCAGTCTCCAGAGGCAGTCAGCCCTGTCATGGACATTCCCCCTCCTCCTTCTTACGCCACTCCTCCTCTCCCTGCTTTCACTGCCCCCCAACCTTCGGCGTTCTCACCTCCACCTCCACCTCCACCTCCAACATATCCCACACCTCCTCTACCAGCCTTTACAAACCAACCCCTGCAGCCCGACTACTCCAGTCCACCTCCAATGTCTCCTGTCACATCCCCTTTCTCCCCTTCACCATCCCAGTTCCCTACTTCTTCTGTATGTCAGTACCCATCCATGCCCCATTATGGCCCTCCCACAGCCCCAAAGCCCTCCACCTTTGTTCCTCAGCCTGCTGGAGAGAGGAAGCCAATAACGGCAATCAAAACAGGAATACTTGAGGAGGGTGCTGCTAGACGGTCAAGCAGGAAGTCAATGTTCACATTCAAAGAGAAGCCAGTGGTAGCTCCAAACCCTGAGCTGCTCTCTTTGGTGCAGGGGGTGGATGAAAGGAAGAAACATGGACATAGATCTGTGCCTGAGCCAGCACCTGAGGAAGAGTTGCTGGCGCTGGGTGCAGAGGCCTCCAACTTCCTCGCCAAGGAAGAGGACAGGGCTGAGGGGGCAAGAGCTCCAGAGTGGGCTTCCTGCCTAAAGAGCTCCAGGACCCAACCGAGGGCAGAGCATAGGCCAGACCAGACCCTCACCAATGTATCAGGAAAGGGGGCTGAGCTTTTTGCCAAACGTCAGTCCAGAATGGAGAAATACGTTGTTGAGAAACAAAATGCTGGTCAAATGAGGTCTCCTTCTCCCACGATGTCTCTGCCTCCATCTTGGGTGTACCCATCAAACATGCCCGGCAGGGTCAAGGCCATTGCTAAAAACTCTGACATGAGCGCTCAGGTTTCACAAAACCTTAAGGCCCAACAAGCAGTCAAGCAAAAACCAAGGCAAAAAGCTCCAGCACCAGAGCCAATTCCAGAGCCACCTCCGTTAGAAAATGGTTGCTCCAAGATAGAGATGGACCTGTCAAGGCACCGGCCCTACCAAATTAACTCCTCCCTCTTCATCCTTAACCCAGCCAAGGACCCTATTAGTACCCTACCCAGAGGAGCACCACAGTCCAGGAACCTGATGTCTACCCAGTCTTTCTCTAGACAGACTTCCTTTCCTATTAATCCTCCTTCTCACTTCAGTACCCAGTGCATGTCTCCTCATCTGCCTCTCAGCCCTACAGGAGGAGCTGAATATCCACTAAATCCAGCCCCTGGGCAGCCATGGATCAGTTCTCCTATGTCTGCCTTTTCTCCAGAGCGAGTGTCGTCTCCTCGGTCAGGGGTCCAGGCACCGAGGCCCACGTTTTCTGCCAAGAAGGCAGGAATTGCACCACAGGTGTGGAGACCCTCACTGTACCATTTTTAGAATATTTGTTTACATCAGAGAGTTCTTTTGTAGAGATTACACACATGGTTGGAAAACTGAAACAGATTTAAATATGGCTAAAATGTTTACTGCACTGGTGCCTTCTTATAATAATATCTCTTGCATTGTAGGTATATAACAGAGTAGAATCTTTTTATGTGTGAAATGCTTTAATCCTCACATGTATCAGAAAACAATTGATCTACAAGAAATGCAATAATAACTGCAGCAAGGGCCAGACCTTGGCTGTATCTCAATTTGTTTTAATTGTTCAGTGAATATACAATTGGGTTTTTTCCACAGTAACAAACACCCAAACAGCAGTAATTATCCTCAGTTTAAATAAAAATTGTGCCTTGATGTAATCGGATAAGTTGATACCTAAACTCAATAAGCATGTCAGCACTACAAAATCTTCCATTTTCAGGGCGTTTTAAAATATAATGAGAAACTCACACTTTTTCCACTTTGTCTCCCAATTCTGTGGGCACCAGGGTGATGCTGCTTCACAAAGCAATTTAACAGATGGTCTGGCTTCTGCTTTATGATCTATGATTTGCAATTTAATGCTGCTCACTGACAAGAGCGAGAGAACTCCTTTTATGTCTTTACGTCTTCAGGGTATTTTACTCTGCTTTCTGACATTTTGTACCTAAATATATGGTGTGTACTTGGATTCTTTGATGTTTCAAATCTGCAGGCTGCATACTAATTTGCATCACAGACCTACATATATATTGATTTTTTGGTTTAAAGCAGTAATTCCAGAAGTGTTTTTTTCACAGGACATCGTCAATCACTGTCGTTTTAGACTAAAGGGTTTATGTCTGTTTCATTTCATAAACCTTGACTTCACTGCTTTCTTCTGCTGTTATCCTGTCTGTTATGAGTGATTTCTTTGTGTTGTGAACTTTTCCCTGTCTGATTAAAGCTTTATGCTAACACTCTGCAGTGACCTCTTTCTCCTTTTTCTCATTTCCTGACTTCAATGGTTTCTTCCAACCATTAATTTCACTTTAAAGTGCTTGTTATTTCACGTTTCTGCCTCTCTCGCAATCACTGCAAACACTTGAACACGCTAATAAATGTTATGCCTCTGTTAAGACAATTCTATTTTGGAACACAGTGTGACATTTAAAGTACAGAAATAATTATATAGGCTTGCAATAGCAAGATGTTTTACGTTTGCATAACAATTTCAGTTAAGTGTGCCTGTGTTAAGACCTGACCCCTTGGTCTTGTTGGTCTTGAGGGGCTCAGACATTCAGACAGATGGAATGACCCTTGACCTGGGCCTTGTTTCTTTTGCAGATGCCCTGAACTTTGAAAATGTGACCAGTAACATTAATCTGTCCGTAAACACCCTAACTTCTCAGGATACTGATCCTGGCAATTCCATCTATAAAACTAAAGACAGTCTTCATATTATTTTCACGAGTGGAGATAGTTTACTCTGATGTGCATAAGATGGAATGCTACTCTTGCTTCAGTCGAGTAATTTCATATCCCTGTAAAGGTTAACCTCAGCGTGGCCAGATGACAGAAACCTGAGAGAGACACTAAAGACAGGGTCTATGTGTGCTGGTGACCAGGCTTATTGAAGAAACACACACACAGAGATGACCTGAATGCCACCGGGGTTCAGACTGAACATATAAATACTATTTTATGTAAACAGATTGAATAGGGTTTGGTTTCACACTGAAATATGGGTCTTTTTTGAGTTATTCAGAACAAAACACTTGTCATGGTCAAATCAAAATCTTAAGTACTCTTAATCTTAAATAATAAGGACATTCATGTATTCCAAAGTTGTGCAAGACTTATAATACACTACAATCTCTTATTTTGCATGTTGCATTTTTGTATGTGTTTCCAAGCGTCTAAAAAACATTATTTGTCATGGTCCTACAGACAACAAGGGACTCCTCTCCAGTTGAAGCCTCCAGTGAGACGCCCACGCCAACCAGGACACCAAGCCTCACCAGTCGTTTCAACAGCCCAGAGGGCCCCGCCACTGGAACCTGGACTCCCAGCCTCCAGACTTATTGCCCCTCCACCACCAGCTCGGTTACTTCCCCTGTATACTCTCCCAGGGGTACAAGATGCCAATCCCCTATGGCCACTCAGAAAATCCAATTTTCCACTGTTAGCTCTACTACAGCATCCAGACCCTCCCAAACGTTTACAGCCATCTCTCCACGCTCTCCTCCTTGGGGTTCAAAATGTCAGTCCCCGGTGGTGAGTCAGAATACTCAGTCCTCCAGCATCTCCTCCATTCCTGGTTTCAGGCCTTCCCAAACCTCTACAACTACTTCTCCTCTTTCACCTCCTTGGGGTTCAAGATGTCAATCCCCAATGGCAAACCAGAATACCCAATCTTCCACAGTCACCTTCATGTCTACATCCAGACCCTCCCAATACTCCACAGCCACATCCCCACGCTCTCCTCCTTGGGGATCAAGATGCCAGTCCCCTATGGTGAGCCAAAATACCCAGTTTTCCACTATTTCCTCTATTTCGACTTCTAGACCTTCCCAAACTTCTACAACTACGTCTCCTTGGGGATCAAGATGCCAATCCCCAATGGTAAACCAGAATACTACCACTGTCGTCTCCATTTCCACATCCAGACCAACCCAAACATATACAGCCACGTCTCCTGTCTCTCCTCCTTGGGGCTCACGTTCCCAGTCTCCTGCATTCTCTCAGACCAGTTTGTCCTTCCCTGCTACTAAGCCTCTGTACACATCCTCTGCCGCCTCTCCTGTGTCCCCACCCAAAGACAGTCGCTGCATGTCCCCCATCGTTAATAACCTAGACTCTAAAGCCAACCATCGCCTCCTGGCCAAGAACATCATCAATGCAGCCAAACGTAAAAACAGCCACTCCCCTGGAGCACTGAGCGGTCACAGCCTCCCCATCTCACCTCTGGGAAATTCCCACCATGGCTATGACTGTCACAAACCACCCATCAGCCCTTTCCAGTCGCGGCCATTGGGGTCCCAGTCCCCGACCTTCACCAGCCCGCCTCCCACCCCAATGCAGAGAATCTGCTCCCCTGTGAGGCTCTACAACACTCGCTCCCTCACCGACTCTGATGCCTCTGTTGAGTCTGAAGACTCAGGCCTCAGATCGCCTGGCCTGCACTCCTACAACAGCTGTCCCCGTGGCTGGGGCGGTAGCCTGAGGGTGAAGAGAAGCACCATCTCCACTGACCTGTGAGGGTGCTACTGGATGGCATGATTTCAGTTTTCATAGACTTTTGTGGCATTGTAACAACCAGTAAAAGAGCTTCTGATGGCATTTTATCAGATTAATATTATTAAGTTACCTTTCTGTACCTTTGAATACCGACCCTGCGCAATGGTAAATGTTGCCACGAGGTAGTATTAGTATTTTACATCACTCACATTCATACTATGGCCTGACAAGAACAAGCTTTTTACAGAATGCAATTGCCTTTGCTTGTACGCTTCTTACATACCAAAAAGTGCAAAGACTCAAAATAACCACAACGTGGAACGCGATTGTATGTGTGTTTGAGCGTTGTTCTCTGCACGTGTGTATATGTGTATCATGATTGACCATTAAGCGAACTTAGGGTCCAATTATAATTATTATTATTAAGATATTTGAATTCACTTCAATTAATTTTATAATTTCTATACCTTCACATCCACTGTTCCAGTAAAACTGTCTTTAAGTAAAGGGGTAGCGATTATAAATGTTATTAATGAATGGAAAGAGACGAAGAGATTTTAAGGCATAGAAGGGATGCAAGAAATTAGAAATGTGTAAATATATAGCTCATTGGACTGTATTAGTAAAGGCTCAAAGTTAAAGTAAAACTAGTTTCCATCATATTTCCATGACACAAACGCAGTGGTAAGAGGGACACATGCTATTCACATTCTCATTCATAGTCAAAGTATTCACCACAGTTTATTATCCATTTTAATCAATGGCAAATAAATCACATGCATAATTATTGCAGTGCAATTATCAGTTAAACACAGCATATATTCAGTATGTTGCTTTATGTACTGCATTTGCTAATATGAATGTAAGCTTTACAGACAGTCTGACACAGTATTGACGCACTTGTTCAATCAAACACTGTTTAAAAAAAGCTTTTGAAGGCTTTTTTTTAGCTTTTAAACATTGATGACCAGTTTAATGAACAAATATCAACTTTAAATGTAAAAATGTAATGGCATATTGATTGTAATATTCATATTGGAGATTGAGATATATAGTTTTGTCACTTTTGCTGACCACAAACAGTCATTCTTTTTTATCACTAATGTCTTTCATGAGGAACAGATTATGTATTTTGTGCCTGTACATTTTGTAGAAAGTGCCTGTTTGGATGAGGTTTAGAAGCAAATGTGTATGTCAGACAAGAAGAGAAGGTACAACAAAATGTTGTTAAACCTTCGTGGGGAAGAAAGGTTAGAAGAATGTTGTATGTTGTGAAATTATAATCCAATTGTCAGAGGATTAGATTGTATTTTAAATACATAACTCTCTTTAACTTCTGAAGTTTCTTTTTTATACTTGATTTGCACTTCTGTTCATTCCATTTCAATGGCTAATGCCATTGTTTAAAACTTGATTTGCTCAAACAGGTGCAATTCACAATAACTATCCTACTGTAAAAATTCAGAACATTCCTGCACCAACACAAAGTGTGTGTTGTGTTGAAAGCCATTTTACACCATTCCCATCTTGCCCAGTCCTGTACCAGCGCACACAACAGATCATTCCTTCACTCCCCGACGTACGTACAGGCCAAAAGCATCAGCACATTTCTAAATATTAACTTCTCTGTGTCTCTTGAGTGACAGGGACACCTGCTGCATGGTGACCTGGCTCCTTCAGCAGGATTAAACCAAACACTGCTGACATCCTCAAACACAGAAATTAATCATTGCATTTTTGAGTTTTGCAAGCAGAATTTTGTTTTACTATTTTTTGGATGTGGGGGGGGCTGTGATTGCATGCCTAAATTCTATCAATACAGCTCATTTTTCTTTCATTTCATACCTGTATGGAAAATGAATGCAAAATAAAAAATGATGGCGCACAATTTTAAAAAGGAATTTGTATTGTCACTTGATTTATTATTATCACTAGTATTATACTTTATCATGCTCTGCTGGAGTACTCACTTTTTTAATAAACCAAAATGAAATATTAATATAGTAGTAGTGGGCAAGTCATGAGATGCACATCAATTCATACTGTATACAACACATTTATCCACAATAAACTGTTAAATTATTATTTTGATTATTTCATTGACATACTTTTATTCAAGGTTCAAGGTATATTTACTAGTCATTCTACAACACAGGGCTGTACAATGATATTAAAGTTGGATCTTTATGCTACACACACAGAACACAGATACAGATCTCTAGTCAGAATAGAATAAAAATAAGAATAATATATACATAACAAGTGCTATGAAATAACTCTGTTATGATATAGCGCTATATAAATAAAATTGAATTGAATATAGTTATTTAATAGTATACTTTATACTATTTTTATATTATACAAAGGTAACATGAAAACCTGCATAACAGAAAGTTTGATGTCATTTATTTACAGTTACTTCTTATTGGACAACAGTTATCATGTATCATGTGCCCCCTAAACAAGGATTCATATTTCATGTGGTCTTTACACAAGCCTTTAAGGCACTTCAACAGCCCCCTCCATTGACATGGCAATCGAGTTGGAATTATTAGTTTTAAGTCATATTATATATGATATATATATATATGCAAATTTCTTAGATTCATGTAACTAAAACACAACAACTAGATGACTAACTTAATTAGTATTAACATATTATTTACATGCAGCTAATGTATACTAATGTCTCTCTGCCCCTATATGCTGTTTACCCTTTGAATATGCTCACAGAGTGTTTTTTTTTCACCCAAAATCCTTGACATACAGTATGTACAGGATCCACAAAGGTGTTTGTATGGCTTTGGTTTTTCAGTCTTCTGTTACGCTTCACTATCAGTGCAATATACTGCCTATATGTGGTGATAGGCAGGGGACGGAAATGTCCCTAACAGCAACTCCTCGGGGTGAAAAGAAAACCAAAGCCACATTTATCACAGGTTCATAGACTGCCATCTGTAGGCCTCCGGACAGAAGTTCGAATGAAGCAACACTGTTTGAACTGATTGTGTAGGCTGCATGCAACTGCAGCTCAAACATTTCATGATCTCTATTTTCTTTCCAATGATTTATCATAGTATGAAAATGAGGTGTTTTATTTTCTCCTGCAACAAAATACTGAAAACAATAAAAAAAACCCAGTAGAAATGAAAGATACAAACACATTTTTCACTGCAGACTGCAAGTGCACGTAATAAAATTAATGATGATTTCATTGAGTTGTTCGGTGCTACTATGTATGCTTGCTCACTTGTAATGGAGCTTTCGTTAATGTTATTACTTATACCTTATAACAGTCCAATCCAGTCCAAATGTCCCTGTCAGAATTAATCACAGTAGTCTTCCATTTTCATTCACAATATGGTGAGCAGTGTACAGACTTCTAGTAACCTGCATGCTCCCTTATTACATCCCAAGATTGCTCGTGATTCTTGTTGAGAAAAAAAAAAAAGAGGTGATATCTCTGTGTTAGATATCTTGTGTATCATTCCACTCAAAAAGTGAAAGGATTGCAAAAGAACTGCAAAAAAAAGGTGGCATAGAGTCTGCAGCTGGTACAGCTGAGCAGTATTACGCGCGTTGCCAAATATAAATAACACCATAAGATAAAGAACAGGATTTGTCATATTGTTACATATAACTAATGTGTTTGTCAGTGGAAAGATCAACAACGACGTGGTCTGTGAACCATGTAGATAAAATACAGTCGTCCATCAGTTTGATCAATTAAAGGCAACGTGGTCTGTGAACCACGTCGATATACAGTTGTTGATCAATTTTCCTCGATTATGCATGAATTAAACCATAAACCTCGGCGATCCCTGCTGCACCTCTGCATCTGCCACCCTGACCTGCCTTAAACGCAGCGCTGACCCTCCCTGTGAGTCGCATTCGTACCATCCAGCTGCTCCTCACTCTGCCAGCAGGGTGAAAACCTTCGCTGGGACACAAGAGGCCACTCTTGAGGTGAAAAGGGCGACAGCCAGCGGAGCGGCTTCCTCTTTTGACAGCAAAGGGGGTTTGTTTCACGGCGCAAAACCAGCGAAGGATGAAGATTTCCCGCGACGATGCGGCAGCGGGGATAACCGAGGAGACATCTAGGTAGCCGAAAGGCCACCGGCTTTATCTCCCAGATTAAACGCCAAGGCAACTTGAAGCGACCGAAGCGCAGATGAATGTCTGCGCCCTACGTGTCGCTGGATGTGTTGTTGTTAGCCGCTAATGCTGCTAACCATAGAAGTTGCGAGCTAGCTGGCCTAGCACGCTAGTTGTGAAAGCGAGGAAAAAGAACTATTAGCACAGACGCACGGCGTTATGTTTGTTTTACTTAATGGTGGCCCGGCGAGTGAACTCGGCGTCGTGTAGCTGATGGAGCCAGCTAGCCTTGGCTTCGGTAGTTGAAGAACTGCAGCTTCGGTTGAGCTTTTGAAGCACCAACTGTAGTAGTTACCCAGCTTCCCAGTTAGCCGCCACTCTCCCGGGAAGAATGACTAGAAAGCACCATCATGTTAAAGGAGGAGAAGTCAGCTGCTGCGTGAAATACTTCTTGTTTGGATTCAACATTTTATTCTGGGTGAGTAAATAACGGCCTTTGTATTGTTTTGACTCAATGTTGCTGACTTTAAAAGTTGAATTGAATAATGTGGTGGAGTTGAAGTATAAGTGTCCCTCTGAGGCCTCAGTAATGGGATCATTAAAGTTAGTTAACTGGAAAAGTATAAAAGACTTTGTTCTATCTTCTATCTTATTGTTTGTGTGGTAACCTGCACAACACAATACCTTGTTAACTGACTGTCCCAGAGGACGGTAACATCACTGTTGGCGCAGTTGGCCGGGCAGTGAGGCTTCAGAATTAAGAAGAAGACGTTAACATTCGTGTCATGACTTTAGGAAACAAAACGCCACTTCTTTTAGCGGACTTCAACTTATTCTCAACGTTTCCTTTCATGAAACTCGGAAAAATGAGCTGTCGATAGGGGTGATTGATTATTATGACTTTAAATACTGTTTTGGCGCCGCCTAAAGTTTGTAGAAGAGCAAAGGAACCGCTGCTGATCGCCTGTCTCTGAGAGCAGCTGGTGGATATACAGACCAAGTGGATCAAATCCGGGTTGGTGGTGGTTTCTCTCCCTGCTCTGACTTGGCACTGAGGGTTGGTTGTGTTTTGAGTTTGAGAAATGGCAGCCTCGTCTGCGTTGTTAGGCCAGTGACAAGTGAGCCCACATCTCCTTTACAACACCCCCTCCTCCTTCTCTCTCTCAATCTGAAAAGTTCCTCTGTTCAGTCTGCTTCACCCCTCCCTTATCACCCGTCCGCATTGCCTCTGTTGGTGTAATATATAATGTCTGTGGGTGAAGGAATGGCGTGTCCGTGTGCTCCCGAGGGTCTTCCCACACACTGTTTGAAGGAAAAGGCCACACGGACCTGAATACCACCCAGCCCTCCTCTTTTCAAGCACCCCTTTCACTCCCTCCACCACCATAGTGCTCGGGCTCTGCGGGACAGCATTGTTTGTCTCGCCAGCACACCCACAAATGCATAAAGGGAGATGGTGGGGGCCCGGGTGGGATTCTGTGTGGTTCCCCCCTCACATGCTTGTTCCGACGGATTCGTTAGGCACATGGGATCCACATGCAGCTGGCTCCCTTCCTGTTCCTCCAACTTTCGTCACCGCCTCTTCATTCCTCTGCACTCCTCCTCAAAATGTACGAGTATTACACGATATCGCTGTCATGCTTTGGGTTGGTTATATGAACTTCCAAGCGTTTTTAGTTTTCATTATGTTTTTAAAAGGACAACGCAAGTGCATATTCGCAATTGGCCTCGCAAATGAAAAGTGCGCTGTAATTCAATTGGACTGAGCAATCAACCAGGAAATATTGAGTCATAGGGCCTTGTGTCTGACTCACATTGTTTTCTTTCAGACGGTTTGACACTGGGGCCAAGCTAACAGTCCTGTGTCTGAGCTCTTTGTGAAACTGTGGAACAAGCTCCAGCTCGCTGGCTGTTTCCGTTAATAATCACTAGAAGATGTTCTCCTCTTGTCTGTGTGCTGTGGAACTGGATTTGACAGACAAGCCAGTGCATTGCAGAAATGGAGAGAGATGGGGTTTTACTCTCCACAAATCAACCCATTTGTCTTTCCTATAGCAAGCTTGTCAGGCTTGAAATGCTGCCTGAATTGAGACAGAATGCTTGTAATATTGTGAACAAAATAGAGCAATAAAACCTAGTGCTTCTTTGCCGTGTGAATTCTTCCAGCACCCGAGCTCGCTGTTGACAGCCAGATATTCTCACCCAAGAATAGCACACATTCTCCCTTGTCCTTACAAAAGACACAGCCACTTAATTAATCATATTTTCTGCCTGAGCTGCTGAAATGTTTGGAAGCTCTGCACGCCGTAATTAAAAGCTTGTTAAGCTGTAACCAAGTTGTTGAGTTGGTTGGATGCAGGCAGTGTGTTATTAGTCAGATACGGCTCCAAGTGTCTGTTCACATCTGGCACTAAAACACACGCTGGGTGATCACATCACAAGTGGACGGCTGTAGGGAACCAAGTATGAACGCAGCATCACCCGAGCCACATTTAGAGGTAGTCGGGTACGGTGTGTTTGCTGTATGCATCTCTGATTGCATTGGAAGAAAGTATAGTTGGCTTTTGTTTGTGTGTGTGTATGTGTTTGTGTCCAGGCAGCTTGGTTTGTCTGCTAGTTAGTCGAGGTTAATGGGATCAGCTGACTTCTTGAGGCATGTTCTCAAGTGTTGATAATCTGTCAGTCCACATGGAGAGGAACCCCTCGCTCTGGGACACACACATCTCATAGCAGCACTTGGCAGAGAAATAACCTCAACATCCTGGATTGCATAATGAGGTATAAGGATCTCTAGTTTCAGACTTTGTTTATTTGCTCAGTGATAAAAGCACAGGTATTAGATAGAATGATACAAAAATATATATACAGAAGAAAGGGAAACAAATTACTTAAGTGAGATTTAAAGAACCAAATCTCGAGGAGCTTTTAAAACATCTCGTCCCCAAACAGAAGCCGTTAAGTTTAAACTAAGCAGGAACAAGGACACGTTCCTGTGCTTTTCTTGGTTTTATTGCTCAATTGTTAAGAGATACAAGGAGACAAATGTAGATATGCACGTAAAATTAGCCTCTTATGTTTAATTTTCACTTGGTTTCTATCTACGGCTCCGTAAAAAGCACAGATTATCTGGAGCGCGTTTTTGTCTCAGGGCGGCATTGGCAGAGTTTAGCACACAGGTAGTGTCTTTCAATGCCACCGACTGACCCAAATTTGACTCTGGTTGCCCACACTGTGGGAAAAGTTAGATAAAAGGAAATAACGCACGCACTATACAAAGGCAGATCCAGTTCAGTTTCAATGTACTCATTCATTCAAATTCACTTCAGTCCAAACCTTATTGTCCATGAGAGGGGTTTGGTTAGCAAATAGGGCTTTAAAATGGCACATAATACGGGTACAGAATGTGCTCACAAGCAAACATGCTAAATGGTGTGTTAGACCTATACAGTAACAGTACAACTTAGTGATGCTTTGAGGTAACGGTAGAGCTTTGCAATAGTGTGATCAAAAAAGAAAAATTCAGTTGAACTTGAATTTATTTATTTTTTTGCTTAAATGTACTAAATTGTAGTTTTTTTAAAAGGCACTCAATTGTTGTGTATTTTATAAATAAAGTGCTCGGAGGTATTCACTGACTGACGGAGAAAAAGATTCAGAAATGGTGGAAGAAATACTAAGTCAAAATGACAAGGTACCAGGCTTGGATACCTCCATAGCTGTCTCACTCAATGCTGCCTTTGAGGTCACCTCAAGCTGCGGCAGGGAGAAATGCAACCTGACGTGCACTGAAGTACCTCTGACCGGAAAAAACAACAAAATGAACCATATAACAAGTTCTTTTCTGCAGTCTGGCTGGTGCTTAATTTTAGAAGCACCAGAGTGGAGAGGCAATACTTTTTTTCTTTCTGCTTTATTGGATAGTTCCCAGTAGAGAAGAAACTGGAGAGATGGGAAGAGAGAGTGGGATGTGACCATACTGAACCACCGAGGCACCCTGTAATTGATGATTTGAGAAATTAGCCAGAAGTAGTTGTATATTTATTTTAAGTGCCTATAATTTACATGGATTACTGCACGATAAACTGTAAGGCTTATTACACCAGTCAGGATGGATCCTGTGCTCTCTCCTAAGAGTTGCATTTCTGCAGCTTTGGTTTCACCAGAAATGTTTACTTTCCCTGCAATATATGGATACTTCTTGAAGCACTTTAAGGCAGTAGATCCTGGTAATGTACCCACTCAAATTGAAACTTATTCATAATATCTGGCCAATTATGACCATTTTAAATGAAGTGTAGCAGTTTAGATGTACACGCTTTCATGTGTGCTGGATATTATCCATCAAAGTGTCATCAGCGCTTCCTGTTTTCCTGTTGAGAGCAATGGGAACGAGACAGGAAGAACGTCAGCCAGGTGTGGCATTTACTACAAAGTGTCTACCTTCAGAAAATACAAAACAGTATATCGATAAAACACAACTTAAGTTTTTTTTAGGCTGCAATAAGCACCTTTAGTGTGACATACAGTATTTAGGGGGACTGCTACAGATAGGACATCAAATCCTCACTGATGGAGGGAGCAGATTCTCCTCATTTCAGCATTTAATGTGTGATGTTGGATATGGTAATTATTGTGCAGTTCATGCAACAGTCATGTTGTAAATTCAAATTCAAGCCACTTTGTTGCCCATTTTAGGGCATCTTCCTAACCTCTGGGGACTCTTTAAGGGCCGCTTTAATGCAACAGTAAGTTTGGGTTCTGTGTAGCTGGATCGTCTCATTTGAAAAGAGGAAACTGTAGACGGGGCGTGCTATTGGAACAGTAAATATGCATCTTTGGGTTTTAATTTAACATTAGATGTTGAAAAATCTTTGTCATAAACTTTGTCAGAGCCATACCAGAGTATTAACACGAGTCCCTGCCATTGCCAAATTGTGTTTTAAATCTTTTTTTATTTACATAATGGAGAAAGAAATGACTGAAGTCCTGTATAGATTCCTTCAATAACCGTCTCTCTGAAGCTAATCGTCATACCCTGTTGAAATAATATCCCAATTCTAATTTTCACAGTTAATTGGCAACATTTAACGATTTTTCCTTTGGTTTAAAATGACAAATGTTATTGAATGCAAATCTGTAATTAACCGTGATTAAGTGTTCACAATATCTAGAGAACTACTCTGTAACAGTATACTTTAGATGGCGTTGTGTAATAGTAGCCAGTGTCTATGCTGTAATGTGAGAGTTGTCTTCTCTGTCACGGTTTTTTGTGTTTTTTTCTTTTTAATCCGTGTGGATTATTTCGAGTCGGAGGCTAAATGGTTTAATACTCAGCCTAATCTCTTCTACCTGATCTCTGCCTGCTTACCCAGACTCTTTTGTGGGAGTCACTTTCCGGTTGAAGCCACCACACCCTTCACTACCACTTGCTTGCATAACGACCAGGGCAACCCCTCACAGTTCCCGTTGTTTGACAATACTGTCACGTTGTTGGTCTTATGTGTGCTGACGGATTGCCATCAGTTTGCCTTCTTTCCCTGATTTAATCAGCTTCCCGACAATATGATTTATCCCAATTTCAATGGAGCTATTATATTTCAGGCTCTGCCATTATAGTGTGCCTCGGTTAAATTAATTTCCATCCCAAATCTCTTAGGAATGGCATTTTGTGGCAGCTAAGCAGTTGATTAGACAATAACATTATATGATTAGCACCACACTAAGCAGAAATGGGTGAATTTTTTTTTTTTTTTTTTTTTACTGAAAGTATAATCCTGAAGCCTTACTGTTTTGTTTAAATTTTGTATCTTTACAGAGGGTGATCCAGTACTGTGGCCATCTCAAGCAGTTAGTTGCCCAGTGCTTTTCGAAGTCCTACATTTTTGGCATGTTTTAAACTCTGAGCACCACATTCATCCTTCGCTGGGACAGGAGGCTAATACCAGAGGGATTTTCCTTAATTCTCAGAATATCCGTTTCCAGCCTCTTAAGCGGCCCAGTGCAATGATTCTAACCTGCAATAACCTGCAGATGGAATGATTCACTCTCTCTGCTGCAAGTTAAAAGACACCGTGTCAGTATTCTGGTTTATTTAAAAGCTCTTACAGCTATTTTTCTCAATTGGCTTCTTTCTCTGAGTTGTCTGCCTGTTTTTAGAAGATCATATATAAGAATATCTATTTTCACTGAGATATTTCTGTGTTTGAGCGTTGAACGTGCTCTTCTCACATGTTAGACGTGGGCGAGGCTCTGCTTGGAAAAAGGTGATGTCATGGATTACAATCAATCAGCTTAACATCTGAAGACAGTTGTTGCGTTGTTTTTATGTTTCCAAGGAGACCGTAAATCAAATGTGATCATACCACACCCACACACTCCCGATAGAAGTTTTTGAGGGTTAAACTTTTTATATTTTCATACTTGGATTGACGCTTAAGAAGTCTCAAATATTTCACTATGCCATTATTTCACTGTTGCTTTCCATCTGACAGTGAAGCCTCTTCTGTGTGCTTTGTTTTACAGTTACTAGGAGCAGCATTCTTGGGCATAGGCCTGTGGGCATGGGCGGAGAAAGTAAGTATAAACACATGCATGCACACAAAACGCACACTGTTGAAGTACAAAATGATTGCCTCAACAGCATAGCTAAAATTCTTACGCATATTCCAGTGGGAGTCAGGTGAAAGTACACTTTGGATGAAAACAGGGCTTTCCAGAGAGGTGGTGTGGAAAATAAAAGGCGCCATTCCTGTAATGCTTTGTAGCACTTACCTGATAATGGTTCCTGGTAAACCTGTCTTTGGCAATCTCAGGATATGAGTTATGTTGCTGCAGCTTAAGCGTGACGTGTGACTGGTTTTTAACATTTTGTTGAGCCAATATGTTTTTTCCAAAAGTTGACAAGTTAGAAATAGGCACAGCTACACATAAGGAGCCATAAATCCAAAATTGCAATCTCGTTTTACTCATAGCCACTGGAAGTGTAATGTCTTTGTCCCGCCACTAAACGATTGCCTGAAATTTGCTCGGAAACTGGATATTGTTTATTACAGTATACTAGGCACAAAAGTCAGGACTTGCTGTTAACCTTTCACGTGCAGTGGACCATGGCCACATTTAAAACCCCTTCCAATCCAGTTAACAGTCAATTTGTTCATTTATTTTTTAGAAATTGTATCGGTCGACTCAGTAAATGCAGCAACAGCAGCGTTGAAGCATGTACTGATTTGTAGCGTCTGGCCATGAACTCTGTGAAAATAGGCCTGCACCAGAGTACCTTGGTGGAACAGCGTGAATAATTTTAAAGGGATTAGGCCCAATGATGAATAGTGGGTATTGGAAGGGAATAATGGTGAGCTTGGGTCTCGGTGACTAAGGTGATTAGTTTCTAGCCAGCCTGGTTCAGCCAGACCACATTGTTTCTGGGCCTCATGCTTAAATTCAATTGAAGGCACTTTATTCTGCCAGTGCCATAAGGAACACAAGAATGCAGTTATGCCTCTGTCCTATAGTTGTGCCTTAGCTCAGTGCAGTGGGAGCTTAACTTGAACACTACGAGACTTCATCTTACTGGGCTTTAGCTGCAAGTGTTTGAGATGGGCACTATACGTGACAAGCGAACAGGATGTCGAGTGCCCACGTAACGCTGGTGAGATCCCTTTCAAGATGGGTGAGAAATATCGAAAGAGAAGACTTTTTAACTTTCCGTGAAGGGAATTAATCATCACGTCTGCAGGTTATTGCATTTAATGATGTTACCTTGTCACATTAGCATCATCTTCCAGGGAGCCCACTCTTTGGCGTCGAGGTGGAATTTATGTTTGACAAAATGTGTCAGATGCGTGGCATGATGCAGACCAGTGAAGGCAAACAGGAAACCATGGTGGACACACTGTGGCCTTGGGGCTGTGAGGGCAGGATGTGCAGAGAGGAAAGACAGATGTCTGTACATTTTTGCCTCTTCTGATAAAAGTGACTTGTTTTATAGTCTGGACAGAGATCTGCTATAGAAAAGATTAAAAGATTTCTCTTCTGTACTTCTGCATCTCTGAACAGGCCAACCCCAGCTGGCCTCTTGGCTGTGTCATTAGTTCAATTCTCACAATTTCTTTTTGACACCACATGCTCTTTTCAAGTTCAATGGTTTGTTTTAATAGAGTGAGACATTTTGCTGGGATAGAGATATTAAGGATTGACTTTGGAAGTATTATAGTCAGAATTTTAACCACTCTCTTTTGTCTTTCTTCCTTTCCCTCAGGGCGTGCTGTCCAATCTGTCATCCATCACAGATCTAGGGGGCTTCGACCCCGTGTGGCTCTTCATCGTCGTCGGTGGGGTCATGTTCGTCCTGGGCTTTGCTGGCTGTATTGGAGCGCTCAGAGAGAACACTTTCCTGCTCAAATTTGTAAGCCAACTCCCGGCTTTCCGAGCACAGACATCATTTTAACCGCTTCACACCCCCTTAGATCTGCAGTTCACACCAGACCTGAGGCTGTCAGTGCAGCAGGTGTCACTTTGACTCACCCTATGGGTGCTTGCGTAGCACAAATATGTGTTATCTAATCATTAAACCAAGTCCGGTTTCATCAGAAAGACTGATCTGTGCCTCATAAGCCAAAAAACATTTCTCTCTGTCAAGTACTAGTTTCTTCATCAGCACTTTTTGCATTTGTCTTTTGATCTGTAAAAAAAGCTAAGAATTGAAGCCCAAAGCCACGACAACACCATTTTGGCAGGTGTATTTGGGTTCAGCTGTATTGATAACTACACGTTATTGACGGAGACAAACTTGCCTTGTTGCTGGCTACGATTCTGAGTAGCTATTAACTCCAGCCGATGTCCATTAGCAGCAGTAAGTCGGGCGTCAGAGTGAGGAGCTAATGTGGCTTTTGTGCATTTATCATTAGCCCCGTCTCCTCTTGCATTTACTGTAAAGGGATGATATAACGGTGCCTCTGGGATTGCGGTTTTTGTTGCCACACTCAGAGCTGTTGTCCTATTTCTTCTTTTACAAGAAATGCTGGACAAAGCGTTATTAGTGTTCTGATCTTTTATAAAACAGGATTTTCTTGGGCGCACCCAGATTCCCTGATTGAAGTGACAGATTTATTGTTTTGTGTTTGTGTGTTCACTCCCATGTACTTCCCAGTTTTCTGTGTTCCTGGGTTTGATCTTCTTCTTGGAGCTGACTGCGGGGATCCTTGCCTTCGTTTTTAAGGACTGGATCAAAGACCAGCTGAACTTTTTCATCAACAATAACGTCAAGGCCTACCGCGATGACATCGACTTGCAGAATCTCATTGACTTTGCCCAGGAATATGTGAGTTCACACCTACGGACTGAAACTTGAGCGACTAGAGCAGTAAAAAAATTACTTCTTATAACAGTCCTTGTTTCTCTGCTGGAAGAGGTCACCCCCATCTCTAGAAATGTTGTTTGTGTTTCAACACATCTTGAATCAGCTCAGTTCTCGGCAGAGAGGAGAATGAGTCAGCCACTTCAATTCTTGAGTAAATCTCATGATTAATGTGATTGTATTTCCCTCAAATGATTATCCAATTATATGAATCAAACAGTTTAGATAGCTGTGTCCCATGTGTAAACACTGGGCTCTGTCATGACGCACTGTAAAGGAGATTCGGTCTGCTGTTGTCTCACGATCTACCCTCCACAGTAAGCTGGCTACCCACCCAAGCTGATTTGAGTCCGGCTATAAATGGCTGCTTCGAGACCAGATCAGAGAAAATAAATCTGTCCATTAACCAGGGTTGGCTGTTTAATGTCTGCCTGTCGTTGATTCTGTCTCAGTGGTCATGCTGCGGCGCTCACGGGGCCGACGACTGGAACCTGAACATCTACTTCAACTGCACCGAGCTGAACCCCAGCAGGGAGCGCTGCGGAGTTCCCTTCTCCTGCTGTGTCAAAGACCCTGCAGTGAGTCATTCAACAATAATTAAACACGATTTATCGTGCATAATAACATATCATGATTTTGAATTCTTAATCTAGTATAGAGCTGTAACGACAACAAAAAATGAACTATTTTGATAGTGAAAGTTTGCCATTATATTCATCATTTTGATAAAGTTGTAGTACTTTCTTAAGCAAAAATGTTTAAGCTACTCAAATGTGAGGATTTGATGCTTTTCTTTGTCATATATGATAGTAAAATGAATATCTTTTGGTTTTAGACAAAACAAGACATTTAAAGACGTCACCTTGGACTCTGAGAAATTATAATGGGCATTTTTCACATTTTATAGACGAAACGATTAATCGAGACAATTTAAGAACACTCATCTCAACACTGTGACCAGTAGCTGAAATGGAGAGGATACATTTTTGTGTTGTTCTTGCAGGAGGATGTGATCAACACGCAGTGTGGTTATGATGTTCGGCTTCAAGGGGTTTGTATATCTCTATACTTGTCTCTACCACATTTAGAGCTCTCTAAATACTTAACCCTATATTTGTTTTACATCGCTCTCTTTTTAATCTCTTTTCAGGACCTCGCTCTATGAAAATGAATATTGTGCTTTATGATTTTTTTTTCTCAAATAAATCTAGATAATTTAAAAAGTCTAATAAAAGCTATAGCCGTTAAGCAGAACCAGTTCTCATTCACAGTATAGTCAGTGTCTGTAGTGGAGCATGATTGGCAGGCAGAGTCGGCCTTCCTGGTTAAAATGACACAAAGCTGCTGAGAGGAATTACTCCTGAGGGCGAGTTGATTGACAAGCAGCAAACCTGTTGAAACAAGCTAAGCAGTTGCTGAGGTTGGAGTGGAAATCGGGTTCATTTGGGCTTGACTGCTCAATTTAATGAATGGTTGGAATAAAATAACTTTGAATCAAATTTGGATTTTTGTAGCATCTTTACATAACATTCTTGATGAGGAATATGTAGAAAATGTTAAAAACCTGCATACCTAGAAACACAGCAGACAGAAATGTATAGGGTTAAGTGGCACAGACTCCTCTGCGTGCTTTTTGCCTTAATAACAGATTGTTCTTCTAACAGGGATAATTAGGCTCCAGTTATAGCCTAGAGAGCAGCCTTACTACACTCTGTAATTGGCGACTTGGTGGGTTATGCCAGTCCGTTCCTTTTTCCCTCTGTGTGGGTGTGGTGGATACAACTCACTGCACTGCAGTCACGATTGCTGTTGCTAAGCACACTGCAATACAGTTACCCACCTGCCACTGTGTTGATATGAATTCATTTTCTGTATGCGCTCTTCTGCTAACACCCTGGCTATTGACATTTTGTTGAAACTATCAGGGATGTGCAGTAAGTTTCTGTGCCGCTTGTTTAGTGTGCAGGCTGGGAAAGTGGAAGAGCAGGAGACACGGGGAGGACAGCAGCACAACAAAGGCATGAGGGCTGAAATAACTTCAGAGGAAGTTCACAGCCAGAACAACACAGTGCTTCCTGCCTTTTTATTGGCTGCCAAGGGGCTCCCTTTACCTCCCATTGGTTGAAAGCTAGATTTCAGGTTTTGCAGGAGAACAAAGGGTTTGCCTGGCTGACTTGTCTTGAAAAATAACAAAGAGAGCATTGTATAGAGTCCTGTTTCCCATTTCAGTACCATCGCAGCTCTAAATTACACCTTTTTATTTCCATTTCTGAACAGACCATGTACATCGGCTGAATCTGACAACACAAACAGTCAGCCATCTGTCCGGTAACAGGAAACGGCTTCTGCCTGTTTGTTCAGTCCTGACAGGGTCCTGAGAAACTGAATACCCTGCCTTGATATCTTCCCTGCCGTCCAGACACTGACACGTTGTAATCCACGAGTGACTCAGCCATCACTCACTCCTCATTCCCTCCTCAGTGGCAAAGGAGTCAGTGGGCAAAATGCTATCTGAGTTTTGTTCAGATGTTTGTTTAAATCATGCAAAAGGCCAATGTCTTTTCAGAATGGATCAAATTGTTGTGATTTTTAAAAAAATAATTTTATTCACCCTTAATTTAATCTGTTTTTGTTTTTAAAAAAGGAGCTGGACCGGCAGAAGTATATCTATACCAAGGGCTGTGTGGGACAGTTTGAGAAGTGGCTTCAGGACAACCTGATTATAGTAGCTGGAATCTTTGTTGGTATTGCACTTTTACAGGTAAGATGTTCGGGTTTTGTAGAAAGTTTGTCTTGCAAAGGAAACATGTGCATTTGATATTAGGTGTTTACCTAAAACTAACAATATGTCTGGGTTGTGGTTTTGTGCCATCACTGCCATCTAGTGGTGACAACAGGGAACATCAAGCATACCCCTCTTTAACTGTAATATGCTGCATTCTGATCTCATTTTCTCTAAACATCACCTGACCTAATGTCCCTTGTGGTTTCCTCTTCAGATCTTTGGTATCTGCCTCGCTCAAAACCTGGTGAGTGATGTCAAAGCTGTCATGGCCAACTGGTGACAGGAGAGGTGAAGGGAGGGAGCCCCGCCCCCTCAGGCCCAGCCAAGTCGACGCAGCACACAAACAGTCCCGTCCAGCTGAGGACGGCGAGTCGAGAACATTCGGCCCTGTCTACTTTGCCACTGAGCTAAGCAGCACACACGCACCCTCACACTTGTATACGTGCAGACACAAAGAGTTTACTTCCCTGTTTATCAGTGACACTTGAAGAGGGAAAGGAATTTCTCACACAAACCAAACTGTCAATACGTTGTTTACCACTCAGCTGGGATTTTAACCCAAATATACAGAGGACGGTCCTACCTGCTTCAAATTTAGACTTATTTTTTCTTCTGTTTCCTCTGAGTTTATTCTTTGGACTATTTATGGGGCACAGTTGCACAAGGACTCCTGTCAACTGGGAGATTGGAAGCCATGGATGAAAGCAAAAGACAAAAAAAAAAAGGAAAAGGGACAATAAGTCTCCTTTTTTAGGTCAAGCGTTACATTGCCACAGAGCCTCTTGTCTGCTCAGTGAGGGGTTGAACATCTCCTCCAACAAACAGCCCACTTTTTACCATGTTTATCTGCAATTCCTGCTGTGGGAGGCTGGCCAGCCTGCAAACACGGATTCCATCTGCGTGTCACTTCTCTCCATCCTGACCTTTTTTTATGACCACTGAGAAGACTCTGAATGCTGAACTTCAAATAATTTCAGGAGATTTCAAGTGTAAGAAGTGCCATTAATTTCTAGTCATGTTTTTCTGTCCTTCCTGTGCTTTAGATGGAATTTCTGCACCCTGCCCCATAAAACCTCAGGGCCTGGCTGAATAGATGCTTTTGCCACTGGCTGAACGCATATGTATTTATTCTCCATCCATGTCTGTTAAATTTAGATGAATGCAGAGAAAGTCGCCCTGTTTGCCCTGCGGTGATCGTATTGTCTGTTGATTTACTGAAGGATATTGTATTATATTATATGGCCTGGTGTAGTTAGGATCATAGGTCTATGCTATACAGGGAAAAGGGTTTAATGATAGTTGAGATTGTTGTATCTCTGAGCATCCCTCAGGCACATGGGATTGCTGGTTTGGGGCCTTTTTTACTTGACATATGTTACCACATTTGTCTTATATTCTGTCCTCTGCATATTGAAATAAGAATATTTGTCTGTTAAATATGTCCTTTCCTCATCCTTTTTTATTTTCTATCATTTCATAGACACCGGTGTTTATTCTGGGTCCATTGTTTGACTTCATCTGGCACCTGCTTTTTTTTTTTTTGTATTTTTACCTCCTAACCATCAGTCAAATGCTTCTTATTGTCGATGTTGTTAGCAGTCCTAATGGAGACCAAATAATTTCAGCTGGCCACAAGCTAACTGCCAAGGTTTTGTCTGGCTACAATTGTGATTTTCATAGGAATTCCAAGAATAACAAATAGCATTTCTAGATAGCCAAAATGTGAATTTATTGTCCCTCTTATGTGGGGAGTGCCAGTTGAGAGAAATCAAACAAATGTCACAGTATCGCTTTTATCTTTTTAATTCAATGTTGCCTTTTTGTTTGGGCTGGTTTTTAAATAGAATAGTAAATACATGCTCTTACCTTTTTGATATTAGCAAAAATATAACATGAATGCTGCTTTAACCATGACTAGATTATTGATATGTAGTACAGTAACCATGCCAACAAGTCCCACATGATGGCATTCGAACAATTTGCTATGCTGTTACTGCTTCCAGACTGAGGCAATATTCAGATTACGGTATTTGTTCTTTCACACCGAGTGATAAATTTACACTTATCAGATTATGTTTTGCTGTTTATTATAAAAGGAAGTGTTTCATCCTGTCCATGATTCTCACAGAATGTACTTTTCTGATATGACTGGCTCATTTTGTACATTTCTGCCTGCATTTCCCCACTGCGGTCGTCTCCTGGTGTAGTGTTATCATTGGGATACGTTGCACAGGCGTTTGGGTGGGATTAACTCAACCACACAGACACGCACTCGGCCAAAAAAAAAACACAAAACAAAAAAAAATACACGTTAGCACACGAGTTGAAAGATGAGTGGCATTAATATTCTGTGAACAGCACTCCAAAACTTTTCCTGCTTCAGCCTGTCAGTAGAATATGGAGCTCATTCAGTAACGGCGCCTTTATGATCGCCCGCTGTGGGTACATGTCACATGTTGCTCTGCAAAACACAAACTGATCTGACTGAACCTGTTTCAGAGCCTGTCATTTTGAAGTATTTTTAAACACGGGGTTTTAAAAAAAGAAGAGGGATCCTAAGACAAAACAACAAGTCATTTTAAATAGAATGGATCCAGTGGAGCGAAATGCATGTGCTGGAGTGACGGGGTCGTAATGACTGGATGAGTTTCAATAGGAGAAGCTCATTAATTTCAGGGCTTTAAGTGTAATCTGTGAGCCTCCAGAAATCTGAGAACTCGCGTCTTTTCCCCCCTCAGATAACACGTGAAAACATTTACAGGATGAAACTCAACTCGCAGCTGAGGTAAAATCTCACCCAAATTTGCCACGTTGGCCTGATTTCTTGTCGTCTTATTTTCTTTTCTTTTGTTCATCCTGTTATTAAAAAGTATGTGTGGGCTTCTTTGATTTCACCAACTGTTGTAAATCAGTCTGTCCCACCCGAGCTTAGGAGATCAGGACGAAACCAGTGTTTCTTTTCCCCTGCGCACCTTTCTAGTTTAGCTTATCTTTTTGAAACGTGGGTTGAAGCAGATAATGTGTGACTAATTAGTTCAACGCATCTTTTGAAGTGTTTAATTTTTTTTCTTTTCTTAAATCGCCCTTAATTGGAAGTGTTTGCTCAGGGTCTTAAACACCCCTTCTTCTAACTCCCCCCCCTCCCCTCTGCTTGTGCATGTGGGAAGATTCTGTTGTACCTGATAAAATGGAGGGCCGCTGCCTTTTGAGTTGCGCTGAGGATCTGGCTGACAAACAACAAACGCACGCAAAAAAAAGCACTCCCGCTCTCTCTCTCTCTCTCTCTCTCTCTGTGTGTGTGCAGCCACCGCCGTGTCTGGACGGATATGCCAATAATCACAGTCACCTTGGTAATAAGGACAAGAATGCCAAAGTAATCGGTTGTAGCAGCTTGGCAGGACTTTAATATGCAGACTCTGCAAAGGTGACTTACTGGAGTATATTTGTTTTTAACAGTTTTGGGTAATTCTGCTTTTCTATTCCTTTTTTTTTTTTTTGTCGGTGGAAAGGGGGAGGGAGAAAACTATGCTAATTATGCTTTGTCCTTTTTATCATAATGGCCTTGCATCACGAAACACCCTCTCAATTTCTCCGCCTTCCCTGTGGGCAGTTCATTCATTCCCGAGGAGGAGCCTTATGCATACCATGAATGTATAAGTCTGTATCAGCATGGACCTGCTGCTCCACGCTCTGTTAGAACCTCTTGTTGTCCTCATGCGGCGCGCGATGCACAAGACAAATGAAGTTCAGGAATGTGACGGAGAGCTTTTAGATGTTTGGTTTTTTACGTTGATAAATTAGTTTTAACGAGCACAAAAGCCGATGAGCATTCCATTGATTCTGTTTACAGGCGTGCGCGTAACTTCTAAATATCATTAAAATCATCACTTTTTGTCCAGGTTTTTGATAATCCATTGTTGATATAAATCCTCTTTTGTTGCATATGCGTTTCTGAATGGTATGGCTGAATTCCCTTCGCGCATGTCATAGGAAGTGACTGTCATTGTGATTTTGATCATGTGTCCTGTGAGCCTTTGCAAGCATTTGAAGTCTCCTAATGTCTTGAGGAATTCGTGGTTGCTGTTTTTTTTTTTTTAAAACAGGCGAGCAGCCCATCAGACATCCACAAGCCTTACCTCATCGTGTACAGATGCTAGTCCCATCAGAGACCAGAGAAGCAGCGTAACTGACTCGTTTGCGAGCGTATTAACAGCAATATCGCAGTTAGTACTGACGTTTCCATACCTGGTCATGGGGTTCGAGGAAGACACAAGTGTGATCTGACTGGAGTGAAAAAGCGTTTTTAAGTCGAAGATGGGTTTTGCAGATTTGCTCACAGTTGAAGAATATGGACCACTATAAATACTTTAAGTAGTACTACATATTGATACTGTTCAACAAACTATTTCTTCGTAGTTTCACTTACAGTTCTAAGTTGTAGCAGAATACAACAAACAAAACCATATACGCTGTCCATTCTGTCAGTTTAGACCCGTGCACTCGGGTTGGTAGCCTTGTAAAGAAATGTTGTATATGAAAACATGGTCTGTTACACTGTATACTATGTTAAAATATGCCTCTTTCATATAATAAATGATTTATGATAACATCAGTGTTTCTTATTATTTTTTTCCAACTCCAGCAATCACGGTGCTGTATTTACAATGTTGACATAATTGTACTTGAATATTTTCCATTGCGTTACATCGCTACTCTACTACAGTTTTTGTTTTTAACTCCAGTTCATTTACTGTATTTATACAAAGTCAAAAGGAAATTGCTTAAATTTAACCGTTGTGTTTTCAAGGTTAGGAATATGCTTGAATTCAAATGTAGTCCTTGGAAAAATGCTTCATTTTTAAACATAATCTGGTGTTTCATCTTCTACACAATCACTCATGTAATCCTAAAATGATTTTATCTTAATATTTAAAATGAAACCTTACTGTTGTCATATTTCTTTGTATTCCCCAGGAATAGTAGCTATTCTAGTAACAATTTAGATGTGATGAGAAAGGCTTCAAGAGTCGTGTTAGGTACCTTTTTTAAAGTGCGTGTGTGTGTGTTAAAATTAGCACCTCCTCTGCCAGCTGCTACATTCAAATGCTGCTGACATGTTACTACATCAGTAATAATCCAATAATGACTTCATGATATATATATATATATATATATATATATATATATCAGAATGAGTACTTTTTTAGTTTTGATACTTTAAGTGTATTTTGCTGATAAGTTACTATACTTTTCCATTTTTGAATTATTCCATCTCTGAGCTCTGAGGAAAGGGGTCAAGCAACTACGCACCTCTGGACATTGACAGAAAACTACGAACCAATGCTTGACAAAATGCCCACGTGACACTGGAATTTTGTTAATAAGGTTTACTGTGATTATAAAATACATTAACATTATGATGGAAGTCAGCCAATAGAGGGAGACAAATAGAGGCTGTGATTTCAGATACTGACACACTTCATATTTTAATCCTGTAAGGCAGCAGAAGTGTAATGCAAAAACTGCTTTTGACTGAGTTTTTACATTTTTTATTTGTTAAAGCAAACGAGATGCGTCGCAACATCCTGCGTATTATATTCTTGCCCTTAGTGGCTTTTGGAGAGCAGCTAGAAGCTATAGAAACCATTCATTTACCGGCTACTACAGCTCTGCCTTGATGTTGAGATCAAAGAGAATGCATCTTCACCAAAATGAATCCATCACAGTCAGAGACTATTGACAGTTTCTTTTACCATGCATCTCAAAGACAAAACACTCCAGCAGGGTGCAGGAAGTGGAGCTGATTTGACGGTGAACGGATGACTTAATGGACACACGCTTCAGTGCTTTTATGGCCGTTATGTTACAGTGTGTGGCCACGGGGAACCGCAGCGATGATCATTTGTAAACCTAGCCAGCCTTGAAAATACATAAATATGGTGTCGTACCTGTTTACATAAAGCATGCGGCTTCGTGGCCGCAAGGACAGCTACTGCAACTGAGATTCCTCCTTTTTGATTTGATTTAAAGCAGCAGCTACCATGAACTGCCCAGTAATTGTGACTGGCCTTGTGATTTTTTTTTATCTGCAAAGGAAAGATCATAGCGACAAATGGCTTCCATGCAGCTGCACAGTAGTTCATCATTCAAAACCACATTGTTCAATATTATTTAAAGTCTGCAGTTCAGTGATATCACTGCTAGACGCAACATTCAGTTTAAAAAAAAAAAAGGAAGACTGAGTTCATACTCTGCTGATCTGTGAGATTGTGAAGTATGTGAAAGTAAATTTAGTTTTAAGCTTATAACTTCACACATTCACATGCTGATCAGATTTAGTAATTACGTACTTGTGTATTTACTTCAATTAGCAAATGGTTCCAGTTTTACTCATGTCTCTAATCGTGTGTATGTTGAGCAGCGTGACGTCAAAAAGGTCAGCTACGTGGTGGAATACAGGTCCTGCTATGGAAACGTTTCTGCTCAGCAGACTGTAACTCGAAGTTTCAGTATGAGTTGGAAAGTTCCTATACGTCCAAACGTATTTAACATGTACAATGGCCGATGGAAATACGTTTCTTTGTCTCTAAAACACTTTAAAAGCTTAGTTCTGGTATCCTTTCTTTGAGATAGACCATCAAATGTCATCAGCTATCTCCTGTTGTACAATATATAGCCTCCAAACCACGTGACACCATGTCTGGCTGATCGCCTCGGGCAGTGATCGATCTCCGTTATCTCCATTTAGTGGAAGGATCATAAATCACTCCTTTGTTTTGTGTTGATAAATAAAGCAAAAGTTGTATACAGCAAGATTTGGTTTTCCAGGTGGTGGTGAATCAGTCATCATTTTTCTGTTAAACACGGACATGAACCAGGATTCTCACCAGCGGGCCTGGATATTCGGTTCCAGTCCAACTTGGGCCACCTGCAGCCAAGGAAAGTTATGGAAGTGGTAGATTTTCTTTTTTTTTTTTATACTTGCTGTCTGTGTCACATTTTATACTTGATTATTTACCTCAAACCACCAAATTAAGTTTTGTTAATTGGTCCACATCTTCTGCTCAATACTGGGAACAGAGTTGATTCTGTTGGGAGGGTCTTTGTATGTACTCTTGTTGGTGTCATTAAAGAAATATAAATTTTTATTCTTTATTGTAAGAATAGTTATATTTAAAACAGTTGCTGCGGTCAGTTAACTTTTAATACAATCATGGGTCATAGGGAAATGTATGATCCATTAAAAAACATTTGGTGCTTTACAGTCACTGATAAAAACTTGCTCTAACAGCCGTTGCCTGCAGGTGGCGCAATGGTCAAAGAATGCAGAAACTTTTTCTTGCTTTGCCTGTACATGCCGACACTGATATCTCTACCTTTTCAGGTATTAAGTAGCTTTGCAGACATTGCAGGGTGCCGATTGAACAGCTCCCTCTGGTGGAGAATCTTCAGCCTGCTGATCGTAAATTCAGTGAGTTACCTCCCAGTTCCATGAGGTGCTGTGCATTTTAAATCTCGAATTTTCGATGCACTGTACACCACCAGCTGTTAAATATACAAATCTGATGGTATTTTAAACATGTTGTACTGAGCTGCCAGGCTGATAAACACCTGAGAAGCAAACTTGACTTTAATTTGCCGTCCAGTTGAATTATCACACTTTCTTCAGGCGCTATGTTCAATTTGTTAGTCTGAGCTTTAATTAACCAGAAGACTTTGTGTTGCTCTGCCTAGGAGCCTTGCCCCCTTTCAACATTCATGATGTCTGTTGGGTTTTTTACTCGGTGTCTGGCGCAGGCCACGGCCCTAGAGCCCATACATTTGTGTTCACCAAGGTGTTTTAAACCTGAGTAGCTGAGTTACAGCCACACAGTTTGTAATTGGCCAGTCAAAGAGCACGGTGGGGCCACTGTTCGCAAGCTTCAAGGAGCCCACAGGCCTCCGTTTGACACTTGGACAAGAAAAGCCTCGTCTTCCTGAATGTGTGTGAGCTCAACCTGCGCTCACTGAATTTGAAGTGTGAAAAGTCAAGATGGATGAATCTTTTTTCACTTTGAAAACACTGCATTTAAAGTCAACTCGTGAGGACAAGTTTGAATGTTAATAGTGAGCATGATGAAGTGTTCTGTTTAAATCTTGACACAAATATTCAATTCAATTTTATTTTTATAGCACTATATCATAACAGGGTTGTCTCATAGCACTTGTTAATATAGAGCAAGTCTAGATCAACTCTATATGTATAGACCCAACAAAATGGTCACGACGACCTCAGCAAACACAGAAATTCCCAGTCTTCCCAATGATTTACACTGAAATGAAACCCACAACACTGATTGATCCGAACAATCAACAGCCATCGAGGATCACCATCTCATTAAGGGGCAGTGGGAAAGGTTCCTGTGGTTCTCCACGAGGGAAAGCACCACGTCAGCCTCCAGATAAGGCTGTTAGTCCCGCTGGCATGGGCTGCAGTTGGGTTTATTGATGCGTTCTGCGTAGCGAACTAAAACCCCCCCAAACGGTCAAAGGCGCCCATTCAGTAGCGGATGACGTCACATCTGCGTCAGCTAACTGGAAGAAACAGACATCACATGACGGTACTCAGCTCCTCGCCTTTTCATGTTGTGTGTTGAAGCCGCTCTTTCAGGGCAGCTGGCGCGGCGACGGAGGCGTGTGGGGGAGTTACCGACACGTACAGAGGTTGCTAGAAATATAAATCTTTGAAGTGTTTGGGAAAATCATGAACACGCTGGATCTTTGAAGTGGTGTGCGCCTCCCTGTTTGTTATTAAATGAGAAGAACTGCATCTTTGTGGTCCTATCTAATTTGGAAAAGAAAATATGACTTTTATCTCTTGTCCTTGCATTTTGACCCCCCTGCACACATGATGAACAGCATATTAGCATGCGGTGGCCTCCTCTTAGACAGGACAGATAGACACAGGCATCAAATGATGTCATAATGTCTGAGCTTTGTGGCGTTTGTTGTGGTCTACCAGGCCTGACTGGTTCATGGTGTAATCGAATGAGTTCCTGCAATTATCTGAACAGCGGTGATTGAATCGGAGCACAATTTAATTAATGGCAAGAAGGATTATGGACGAAGCACAAACTCATAATCTGCTGGCACCTCCGTCAGAGGAGCGTGCCACAGGGTTACGCTGAAGGAGAGAGCTTCCCAGGCCGTCCATAATTCACCCAAGTGCCTCTGCTTTAAAGACATAATCACACCAGAGCTAATTGCATGTCCCCCATTTTTAGGTGGAATATTTATCTGCGCTATATTTACAGTATTTATAGTGCTTTCAAGGTGCTTGACAACAAGAGCAGCATGTGTTATGGTGTGTGTTTCTGATCTAGGCCACTTATGGGGACACATTTTACATTTAAACAAGTTAACGGGGGTGTTGTGTCTAACTACACACAAATTGGTTTCGCCGCAGTTGCATTTATTACAATGTAAACTGGTTTCAGTTTTCATTGAAGCTATAGTTAGACTTATGTATATGTACATATCTATTCCATATGGTTAAGGTTAGTCCCCAGAAAAAGGGCGTAAAAAATAGGTCATGGGTATTTTGGGAAATACACTTGTTCGCTGTCTTGTTGAGTCTGCTGGTTGCCTGGCAACCTCACTGTGACGACAAGACTCCAGAAAGTCCCTGCACACGCTCAAGAAACGCACCAGCACATAAACAAACTAGATATAACAATATAACCTGTTAATTAGTGAGCTTTAGAGGTGCTGGTTGTAGTTCTCACTGTGTACTTTATGTTTAGCGCTAAGTAGCAAATATTAGCATGCTAGCACACTAAGCCAAGATGGTGAACATAGTAAACCTGCTGAACATCAGCATGTTGGCAGTGTCATTGTGACCATCAGCAAGAAAGCGAATAAGCCTTTTCCCTAAAAGTAAAATCATTCCTTTTAAAAGTAACCAAAGATACTAACCTTGGTAAGCAGATCGGGTATCAGCCAGATCCTATCAACATTAAATACAGTTTCTTCATCAATGAAATTAGAACATACAATGTTTCTGGTATTCATTCAGTCACCTCAGGTCTCAGACTCAATTTTTAGTGCGCTGGTACATAATGTTGCCTTATTCATCACTATATGCATAGAACTGTCATTTATATTGGCAAACGTCAGATCAGTGCATCCCTAAAAGTGCAATAATCCAATGTGTGTGTTTGGGTGTGAGGTGCTGTAATAAAATGGTCTGCAAATGATCTTAGAGCTGGAGGCAATTGTAAATGAACTCCAGTTATACAGTATAGCGCTTATCAACCTTAACAGTTCGCAAAGTGCTTTTACAGATTGGTCTCATTCACACGCCGATGGCGACGTAGCTGCCATGCAATGTGCTGGCCTCCATCGGGAGCAACTTAGGACAGGGATTAATGGACGACCCGCTCTGCCTCCTGAGCCACAGCCATGACTCCTTCCTTCAGACCTCTTACTGTAGGTCTCAGTGAGGCTCTAACAAACACCTTTTAGATGTTCTCTCTGGGCACCCAAAAAGTCTTATTTCTCTTCAGAAATACCCAAGAATCAAAGTGTAGACGCTAAGCTTTTTAAAGGCCTTGAATTGTGTTAATTAACGGTTGATGGCCGCCTTTCCAGAATATTAATCATGTCAAACCCCACCATGAAGGGATCAGCTAATGGCACCCTGAAAACAGCTAAAAGTGAAGTGCAATAAGAGTTCCTTACACACTTCATGTACCAAAGAGTTTATGCTTAATGTAGCGTGAAATATGGAATCCTATCTACACAGATGTACGCTCATAATCACATCATTCCTCTATATATCATCAAGGCAAGCTTACATAACATATGCAGCTGCCAACAAGTCCTACATAATCATATTAGTGAGAAACAGGTTCTTCCTCCGACTTCTTCTTCACCCTCTTTAGTGCTGCAGATTTATCTCCCGCCTTAATACATGTTACTACAAGGCAATTTAATCACACTTCTTTTGAGTTTAAAGCCCAAACACTGTGGCAACCATGTTGAAAGGGACCTTTATAGTTGTGAGGAATGGTGGAGGGGGGTGAAGAAGCACATGTAGCACAACCTAAGGCATTCACGTAAACGCACACTCTGCTACCAGACAACAGCCCTGATCTTGGATTTGCACGACACTGGTAGAAAATTTTACCTAAATTTAATATTGTTAGAATATTGAACGATTCATGTTTCGCTCATCATTTGACAAAACAATGTCCATTTAGTGGCTGTTCTGAAGCTTCAACCATATCACATAATCTTCATCAGAAGATTTCGCATGTTCAGTGTTGTCATGTCTTATACACTGGGCCAAAATACAGATAACACTTTGATTCCATATTTTGTTGTAATCTTTTAATTTATGTCCTTTATATTTAATTTTCTAAATCTTATTTTAACTTGCATCCTTCTGTATTATCGTTCACTGCACACTTGTTGTTTAGATTTTAGTCTCATATATCATTTCCCTATGTGGCAAATAAAACTGTTTGAATCTTTAAAAGTCTCCATGTAGCATCTTTGTAGAGCAGACACCACAAAATGCACAAAAGACAACAAAATATAGTGTTCTCCAACAGCCCTGGACCTTTCTCTGTGAACCTTATATCAACTCATACCTTTAGGTAGTTTTGGCATTTTCCCTTGAAAGATTACACGCTCCTCTGCAGACCTGACAAAACTCTGACTGGCGGAACCTCACTGGTTAGGCTGTGTTCAAATCCAATCGGTGGAATCACACATGCATCAACAAGCAGGAACAAGGCCATTTTCTAATCATTCTTTAACAACTTGTATGAAGTTCTACAGCACATTCATCGCAGTCACAAAAACATCACAAGAACGTTGCACCGATACGTTAACTGCGGCATGCATTGAACACAGCTGAACCCGCACACATACAGTACTATCAGCTTGCCAAGGCTGTTTGAATGATGGTGGTTAAATGATGTATTGTTCTCCACATGAGCACGCCAGCCTTGGCCATATTTATTCTTTAAACTTCAGAGCAGATTTGTTCGCCAACCCTCTGCACCCATTAAACCGGTCCACTGGTTTTTGCTGCCAAAACGCTCGTCTTTTGGCCTTTTATTGCCTCCTGAGCTCTGAGCCGATATCTTAAGCCATTTAAGCATTACAACGCTAACAGCACATTCCCGGGCAAGTGCGCTGCAACCGCGACTACTTGGGGGAGTCTTTATGCAGACGAGCCTGCTGTCTAATGTGAACAAACAACATAAAGTTGAAAACTGACAAATGCTAATCACAGCTAGGACTGCTGCAGACAAACAGAAGGTGACCTTTTCATTGTTCTACTCTGAAAAGCCTCTTGCTTTAAATCTGTCTATGACTTTGTGTGGTGGCCAGACAGTATAGAGTTTAATAGAAAATAGTGCACAAAAAACAGCGAGAAACTTTGAGAAGCATGTTATTTATTGGCAGTAAAGGTCTGGGCATCCGGCGCATGCTGTGCAAGGCCTCAGCAGGAGTCCCTCTCAGCAAGACAAACACCCCAGCGTCTGGCTGTGCGTATGAAAGCGGAAAAGTGTTTTTCAGCGCTGAAATTTAATGTCGCAATCAATGTCCAGATTTAGTTTTGGTATGGCTGAGGGTTGTCATATCACATTAAGATGGATCCCCTGTGGGAGGTGTTGCAAGGAAGTGTGATGAGGAGGATCCTGTCCTCCTGGAGCAGCTAATCAATATGCCTCTCAGACACTCTCTTTTTCAGCCTGAGCACCACTTTGGGGTTTGTTTTTTGTGTGTTTTTTTGAGGCACTGCTAATACAGTTCAATTAAACTTGTGCTGCAAAAAAAAAAAAAGATAAAGGCTGGATTCAGTGGATGGAGCTGGGTCCAACTCATTCCAATTTCAGTACACTCAAGCATTTCCACTATTTAATCTTCATCTCACACCTTCCTCAAAATAGATGATCAAAGCAATTAAGTTATGATGCACCTGAATCCACGCTCGAATGTAACCTAATCTCACTCATAACTCATAATTATGACGGATCACACCTCGTGCAGCGTGGTTGCATCCCCTGTCATCACTCCATCAGACTCGCTCAGAAGGAGACAGAACAAAGTGTGGAAGTGATTATGAGGTGCCTCAGGGCTGTACACAAGCACCTGATCAATATTCAATCTCAGTTATTTCACCCCACATTACCATCCCACACAGGGCTGCTCGATGGCTGGAAGGTCCGCCACGGCTCACTGAGACTGAGAATCACTTAATCAGAGAAAGTAACTAGATTCGGTGGCATCAGTAGGTACGTGTTTAGCTAATGTGTTTAATGCAGGTGGAGATATTCTGGTGAGCCTTTGATGCTGTATGACAAATTGAGGAGGATTCTTCCAACGCCTCCAGGGAGATGAGACAAACCAGTTTCAGTAGTTGTGCCAGTTAGCGATTAGCTGTTTTTGTTTGTTTTAGTCAGTGGACGGATGGATGGATGGATGGATGGATGGATGGATGGATGACAGACAGACACAGAAACATATACATGGAAAGTTGTACTTGCAAGCTGCCCATTCCCAAGTTAGTGAGTGCAGTCGATTTTATTTTTTTTAACTTAATTTTTTATATCTGGAGAACTTGTGGCGAGGACAATTTCTTTTGGGTAGAAACGTTTTCAAATAAGTTTTTATTTGTTTTAGATTCATAGACCGGGAACTTTGAGTTGAAGGGTCATTCTTGACCTTGGAATTTAGCAGTTTGACAAAAATGTCAACGTCTGCTTTCAAGTTCTAGATTAAAGGTGGATAATCACTTTAAGTTGTAATAATAACCAGATGGGGAGACAAAACCGTCTCTCTCTTTGATTTTACATGGTTTGTACTGACTGAATGAATTGTGTTTTTTGTTACTCTGCACAGGTTTAGTATTTTTTACCATTCCCACCATATTATTTCTGAATAACTTACACACAGTTACCCACAACACGATGTTGACCTGTGTCTTTAGAGAAGCCTCTTAAATCCGCTGCTTCGGCCTCAATTTTCACGCACAACAGCCGCAGTTGTTGGTTTATGCGTATTAGAGCGCCTGGCTTCTACTCTTTCATTGGCCAGCCCTCTCATTGTCTAACCTGACAAACCCGCCTCTGAATTCCTATTGTAGTTCAAACGTTTTCCATTTAAATACTTGCATTTGTAAAGGAACGCCAAGCACAGGAAACTGCACTGCACCCAGGGTCACAGAGAAAATTCCAAAAGCTTTCTAAAGTGATTCATTGCGTTCACACACAGTCTCTTATGGAGACAAACACAACACCACCATCTTACATTCGCTCTCTGCTGATATAGTTGGGCCGTGATGTATTTAATAACCTTTCCTGGAAACACTGCTGAGCAGCTATCTGTTTACTTTGGCTGACTCCTCTCTGTGTGCTCTGTAAGACGCACAGACTTACATTTACCAGTATGATTTTCCTACAAGCCTTCATGAGACCATAGTGCACTTTATGGCTCCTTAAGTCATGCAGGAATTACACAAAACATTCTTTCAGCAAAGCGTGCATGAAGACTTGGATATACAGGCTTTGCTTTGTAACTACAGATGAATTTTGGGCAAGGCCTGGAGGAAGGTGTTTTCAGTACAAGGCCGGTCATTATGTTTAAATGAACGGAGGGCATGACTTACGCTTTCAAGTTTATGAGCCAAGTTCGATGCACAAATGGCTTCCAGAGTGGATCATTGATGCACACTATTAACTACATACAGGAGCTTTGCCAGTTTCCCCTTTGAATCCCAGAATAATGTTTTCCTGTAAACTACATGGAGACGATCACACATTTTCTCTGAGGGTCATTTTAAATAACGGACACAATGAAAGAGGTTTTTATCACTTTGCCCGTGAGCTTGCTGTATTTCACGCTTTGGGGCAAAGAATAGAAGGCAGGATCTTCCTTGAACATCATATGCTTTCTTTACTTTCTATTTTCATTTTCTTTCACTACCGCCACTGTGTCGGAGTGACTTATTCAAGTTTATCTTTCCAGCTGGGAAAATTAAGTATTATTACTTCAGGAGCAGCTGGAAAAATTCAGATTTGCTGTAAATGAAAATCATGATTCTAATATTCTGCTGGTCTGGTCTGCTTTGCCACATCATCGTGAAATTGTTGCTTGAATGTTTTTTATTATTATTGATTAATTCTGTTCATTAAAAAGGATGGTTCTGTATCTACTTAGCTTGTTTTCCAAGATATTGGTTTTTAGTTTGACATATCTTTGAAGGTTTAATTTCATATGTAACGTCTGTTTTGTTGGTGCTGTTTTTCAGTTATGTTTGTCCTTTAATTAGTAGATCAGTTGTATTTACATGGTGTTTTTTTATTTAGTGGCTAGCCAGGCTCCTGACACTAAGGCCCTACTGGAATATGTGTATAGCTTGTGTGTTACTGTTAGCACTGTAGCGTCAGTATCTCTTTCTGTGTTGACTTGTCTGCCTTGTCATTCATCACTGTGCACGGGTGACTTGTTTCACCTCTGAGGAAGTTATGTAATTTAATTTAATGGATACATGCAAATAGAAGAAAGGAATAACTGAAGGTAAGCTGGAGAGGAAACACGGGGGTGAAAATTGGATATTGAATGTTTAGTTTTGCTCACAAAAAATCTCAGAGACACTGTTCTTTTGGTTTTATTAGTTACTGACCAAATTCACATTGATCCGTGTTGTTGCTGCTGCAGGGTTGTAGTTTGATTTGGGATTTACATTGCACATATACTGTTACATAATTATACAACTTGTTCTTCTGAGTGCCAAAAAGTCATCTCATTGCCACATTCAGACATTTTAAGAGGACTTTACATGACACTCTGGAGTGACTTGTTGTTTTTGAATGTTCTTGAGCTGGAACAGCATCTGCATCCAAAACACAAAGTGATTCAAAGCCAGCGGACTAAAGAACACACTGCTCTTGTTAGTGCAGTCGAAAGATGACCGGATTTAATGGATGAATGACATTTTCCAAATGGACTAAAAAAAAACTAATCAAATGTAACTGCTGTAAAGAATGTCTATTTTAAAGAAGACAAGTTTGAACCTTAACGCGACGGCACTGATGATCCGTCAGTATGGGGGGGGGTTCAGCATATTCAGAGTCGGTGACTTGCAAAGGTTCATCTCCACACCGACCACAGAGACGTGCGCCGCTCTGTCCTGCAGCAGCATGCAGTGAAGTCCCTCCTGACTTAAAAGAGTGTTGTAGAGAGACAAAACCCTAAACATGCATCAGAGCTCTCTGCCGGGCCTAATTTAACGTTAAACGGAATGGCAACACGTTTTCAGTTGCATGGCTTTCTGTCAGCAGTCGCAAGACCTCAACCCCAGTGAACGTCCTTGGGAACGTTTAAGAAGGAAGACATCCAATCATCATCACAAGACAGTCTTTGAGATGCTCTTAAAGAGAGCTGGAATGTGGCTTTTCAAGTTCTGAAGAATTGGTAGAACAAATGTCTGAGTGTGTAAAGACAAAAAGTGGACAACATGAAACAGTATCGCTGTGGCCACCTGCATGTCTTCTGGTGTTTTAAGCCGTGTCCACACTGATGGAGATAACATCTCTTTCTGTCCTTGTCGGCCATCTAACCACAGCAAATCGCTGCTTCACACGCTTGGAAGCACTCACTACAATGGATGAATTTGACAGCACGCCGTCTCTCATTATAGTGCAAGCTAGATAAACTGAGCTTTTTGAAAACACGGATGTGCGGCTGTTGACCTTCACAGACATGGTGGGTGTTCTTGTGCAGCAGTAATGTGAGGAAGCCTCCAGTTCTGTCCGTGGTCACTCGTTTTTCCATCCCCTATAGCTGATCACACAATAGACAATAGCGTTCATGTTGGCAGACGCCTCCATGAAGCAGTGATATGACAGAGGAACAATGCAGCAGCTCAGGTGCTGTACTGTTGGCTTTGGCCTTATGAAACCTGACAAGTTCACTATTTTACAGTTCTGCAGTTGTCTTAACAACAAAATCCATCAAAATGTGTGAAAGGGAGAAACCTGTACTGCGTGTTTGGCTTTTCTGAACACAACAAATAAGTGATCACAGAGCGTTGGAGACTCCAACAGCTGACTGAGTGGAACATCAGCTGTTGGTTTTTATTTCTCTTAATGAGTTAACTTTTATATTGCATGTGTATGTATGTATATGCATACAGTATGTTTTGTTTTAAATATGCAAAGTAAACCTTTAAGCAACTATGTGAAAATCATGACATTACACCTTAAGTGCTCAGTGCTCTCTGATTTGCAGGCCATGTCTGCTTGCCTGAAAGTCGTGCTGCCGCTGCTGTTCTTAATAACATTCCATAAGCCTCACCTTCACCTCAGCAACCACCTGTTAGGACTCTTTGCTCTTCTCAGCGGGGAAGTTAGTATTGTCATGTGTGGGGAGCGTCAAGGCAGAAAGTCTCTGTAGGTGTTCAGAGTGGGAGGAGAAGGGAAGAGCACGCCTCCACTATTCCAGCCAAGTTAAACGTTAACTGATCACATGACCAGTGTGGGGGTGCTTAAAGGATAAGGCTGGTGTCCAAAAGACCAAATCCATCTTTGTGTTAGTCCAACTCTCAGTACTTTCTGATTTCCCTTCCCCGTCTGTGGCAATCTTAGCCCATTGTTTCCTACTTAAGAAGTACATCTTTAAAAACGGAGGCCATGTAATAAGGCTTCACTTTAAAAAAAAAGAAAAGGCTCAGACATTTCCTAAAACAGCTGGTCACTGTGTGTTTAGCCCAACTCGCTCCTACTCAAATAGGAGCGAGTTGGGCATTTGTTGACAAGAAAAACGTGGGTAACAACAGTGTTATCCTTCATCAAAGCCTGTGTGTGGTGTTCAGGTGAAGTCTGGCTTTGGACGGTGTATGAGCAGCTCTCCGAAATTAAGTAGGAGCCACGTCCCCTGATGAAATTAGTCCTCTTCTCCTCCTTCCTCCGGAGGACAGCCTGGAGCAGTGGTCAGCCTTTGATATGGCGACCGGGGACCAAGTCCAAGTGCCCTGCCCTGTCTTGGTCAGCGACAGGGCAGGAGAGCAGTCTGCTCTTCTTGCATGTTCTTCCAATGGGTTTATATATTCTTTTTCAAGGAGGAAACCCCTAGTGAGCACGGGGAGACCATGCAAACTCCTAACCGCCTGAGCAGTGCTGTAAAACCAGCCCACGTAGTCTGCATGCAGTGATCTTCTTTAATGTTTAAGCAGCAGAGTGGAGAATTTGGCAGGTGTGCATCTTTTATGATCCCATGATGCCAGCTCTCGCTGTAATGCAGGGATACAACATTTGGCTTTGCTTTTCCCGGCCTGAGACATGAGTGCTAAGAATCCATAATTTAATTTATGGTGCCCCCACTGGGACTCGGAGGGATCTGCTTCACTAAGATACTGAAGACAAGTCAGTGAAAAGAAGAGGCGATTTATGTGTTTGCGACATGCTTTACTCTGTTACCTTTAATACAAATAACTGTCGAAACACAATTCCACACAAGGAAAGACCTTTATTTTGGAATAAAAGTAGTTTCCATTCAAAATGAAAATGTACATTTTACCTCAGAATTTATACACATGTAAATCTACAGTGAATGGATATTTTACTACCTGCCATCTTTCTCAGAGCTGCTGTTATTTTTAAAATGTGTATACCTCTAAACCTCCCAAATTAACATGTTATATCTCGTTTGAAACAGAAATCTCGATTGAATGTACGTTCTGTTACTAGCTTACTTCTTAGCTGCGAGCACACAGGCAACTTCCTGGAGTCTCCGCTTGTTGCCTGGCAACCTCACGGTGACGGCAAGACTACGGATTAAACAAGCATACAAATTGCTAATTAGTGAGTTTTACCGGTGCTGGTAGGCATATTTCCAAACAGTTTCTCCCTGTTTCTAGTATTTATGCTATGCTAATTTGGCCATAGTTCCACCTTTACCGGACACACAATGAGGGTTGTATTCCTTTATGTCACACCTCCTCATACATAAAAATACTTTTCTTGTCAAATTTCTTTGACTTCAGGAGAGTCAAAATAGATGTACACCAAAACACACCTCCCTTTCTGTTTAATTCAAGAATGTATAGTTTATGTGTGCATGTGTTGTGTTTTCCTCAAAGGGAAGATTACACGTTATCACATCACAAATTTGCTGTGTCAGTCTCACCCAGTCTGAAAAGTAATGATTGTCAAAGGTTTTCTTAAGGCAATCTTCGAAAATAGGAAAAGAAAAATGGAAAAGCTACAGTTTGGGCTACCGTGATTATTTTGTTCAACTGTGTCCGTAACTTTCAAATCAAATTACACAGAGGATCTATAATTCCCAAAGCCTTTTGGCCTCACGACAGGAAGAAAAAGATCTATCATTCATAAAACTGCTGTGACGACATATTGGTACTTCAGAGGGAATTTAATACAGCTTGTGAAATCCTGTGCAGTCTGAATCTGCAGTTGCTAACATGAGGATCAAACAAGAACCGAGGTCGAGGTTGAGGTGTCATCCAGGGTCACTTAAGTGGATGATTGTGACCCTGGAACTGTTTCTGCTGTCCACTCTCTGACTTTTGCTTCCAAAAAGGTCTCACAGACCCACATAAACCTCAGGCGAATAGACTTCCCCAACACAATAATTGACAGTACGTCTTATTTTCATGCCGTCCGTTCCACTGCTTCACTTGGCATCCCCTAGCAGCCTGATACAGTCATAAATAACTTCACAACTCACAAAAAACACGCTTAATTGCAAAGTCAAGTGTTGTTCTTTGATGTGGGTGAGTGCAATCAAATATAAATCTTGAATATTACCACTGCACCAATCAGTGATTCAAAGCCTGAACCCTCCTCCAGATATTCTGTATGGTTGTTAAAGTGAGAAATAAGAGCACTGATGAATCAAATAAAAATCAAAGTAGTATCTGGACAGCAGTTTGTGTGACACTGAGTGACTATCAAAGTACAGGCTGCAGTTTCTCCATTGACAAAGCTTGGGAATCAATTGGACGTGTACAAGTTTACCACACAATATGTGTCTGGATCTTTACAATGTTTACATCATAGTTTGTATATTGGTTAATTATTAGTTATTGCATGTAGGGTTTATCATAGGCTACTACAACAACAACATAAGCGTTAAAGGATTTCATTGGCCAGTGGATACAGTAACCATCAAAAAAGGGTGACAACTACTCAACAATACCAATTACAGAGACGATATCGAAGTCAGGACTGGATTAACCCACCGTGAGGCAAAAATAAGATGTGGGCTGCCCCCAAAATAATCTTGTGGTAATCTGATTACACACAACGCTATGCAGGAATATGCAGGGCAGTCGTTTAATATCTTCTGTGTTTCTGGTGGAGCCTTGTCAAGTCTGAGAAAATACCCCCGATGACGACACTTTGACATCAGGGTATATCTGAGCTTGGAATTTATAACAGGAAGCCTGGGGCGTCTCACAAAAAGATGCTATCGGTTGCATTATGGGAGATGTAGGGTTAAAGGTCAGAATATCTTGACCTCTGCTGCATTCCTTGAACCTTGTGAGCCTTTATGGAAATGCAACAATGAATCACTGGAGTTCCCCTTTAACAGTGTTAAAACTAGATTCTGACACACGGCCCATTTTCTAATACGCAGCCTTAAGATCAGGTAAAAAACATGCGTGAGCCACTTTACCAGGTCAGGTTATATAGTGTGTTACTGGTGAATATTACCAAACAATTTAACATGTAAAATGACCATTTGGCCCAGTTGCTCGCTTTGCCCAGCTCGTAACAACGGACTAATAATATATTCCATTTAAACAAATCATTAATGCTTTTTAACATGTATTTGTTCAAATAAGTTTTTTAAAACAAGTGCGACTGAACCTAATCAGAAAAAAGTAGTGCTAACATTGCACTTTCATAGCATAGAGCACTATTAACTAGTACAACAACAGAATGGATTTTGTATGTTTCTGTCCTGTCTTGTTTGTGAATCACATACTTTTTCATCTTTGGGGGAAGGTGTCAAGAAGTTTCAAGTCAAGTCCCAAAGAAGTCATGAGTCACTGGTGTTAAAGTCCAAGCGTTCGAGTTGCAGGTCTTCTTCGATTTTGTCAAGTCGAGTCTAAAGTCATCAAATTTGTGACTCGAGTCCACACCTCTGATACACAGTATATCACGTTTAGTGCTCCAGTGTCGTTGTGAATATACTTAATAACCGTGATGACAGAAGATAATGCAAATATAATTTTCCTGTACATTGCCTCTCGCTTCTCATTATGCAAATGACATGGTATCAATGTGAAAGCATTACCTGTCCTTCACACTGTCTTTGTTTTCTCTGCAATATCACTGTATTTGTCTTCTGAGTCTGTTATGAAGCACGACTCCTTGTCACAAAAAGTACATTTCATAGATCAAAGCTCAAAGCAGCCCCTGAGCAGTTAGAGTGAATACAGACTGGTCTGGCCTTGGAAATAAATAAAAAAAACAACAGTCGTACATTAAAGTCAGTATTCTGCAAATGAACACCATATTAAGTAACAACTTTATCAGTTTCACCAAATCGCCTCCCAAGTAACAAACCTGCCAGTGTTCAGCTGCCCATTGCGTTGTGTGTTCATGCCTTTCATGAGGCTTAAGGACTTGGAGAAATAAATATATAGAGAAAGAAAACACTGAATCTCTGATGTATATTTTGTTTAAAACTAGTCCATCTCTCTAATATTTGACTACCATTAAATTGCAAATTTTTTTCCCAAGTGCTTTGTATTTGTTCATCTACCAAACAATTACAATATTGATTAATTGGGATAAAACGTTGTAACTAATGGCTTTATCATTGGTTAGTAAATAATTTACTATTTTCTTCTATACATCAGTTATGAGCTATTAATAAAAACAAACACTACCTCTGACTAGTTTGATGGACAGTCTGCACCACAATCCATTTATTAACATTTACTGGATTATTAAAACCCCTTAATAACAATTTATTAACATTAATAACCTGAAATTACATAATGTGTTCGTTAACGGCTTATAACTGCTCTAGAAAGAATTAGTAAATATTTTATCAGCCATTAAAAGCCATTGGTTACAACCTTTATAAAGGGTTCCTCATTAGAAAGAATTGATTGAAGACTTCATAATGTGTGTGTGGAGCTAAAATTTCCCATCAGCATCAAGCTGGCTGATAATGAGACAGCCAGTGTAAAACTACTCTGCATCTGAACATTCCACAGCAGTACAGATCTCACAAGCTGCACTTCAGCATCGTCCCTGACCAGCATGATGTTGGACGTAACCTGTGGTTGATAAAGGTTCATGAAAACTCCAGTCCAAAAGAAACGAAAAAACAAAGAGCCGCACCCAAGTCGCTCCTCAGAGTCCATTCTCATCTATCAGTGCTGATATTCCCTCCAGTTTTGGCTCAGAGACGGTTGCTTTCCTTTTTAACGCATTCGCCTTCCTCTGAGCAGTAGATCTGTTTCTTTTTCCTCCGATTTTCTGTCAAAAACATTTGTTTGTGTTTTTGTTTTTGCTTGGTGGGTTGTTTTTGCAAAGGAACAGAACACGAACACAGACAGGGGTAGAGGCGTAAAACACAGACGGAGGAAAAAGGTTCACAAGCAAAACACCGTAATGTGTCTATTTGAAAGGAGGGAAAAGGTTTATGAGCAACAGCCCCTCAAAACAGAAATGATCAATCAAACGAATTCAAATAAAAGAAAATAATAGATTTCATGATGATATATGCCAGCCAGTGATCGTTGCTAAGAGTTTACGTGTGTCTATAACTGAATGAGAAAAGATGAAGACAAAAACAAATATTAGATAAAGAAAAATAAAATCTAAACTAAATAAGTGTTATAGCGACACTGAAATCACTCTGGGCACCATCCATGGCACTGTGGGGTGCCAGGGCTCAGGCTGAGGTCAGCTGGGTTGGGCCTTCTAGTCAGACAATTATATATGATTATTTTTATATATATATTATATATATATATATATATATATATATATTATATTAATATCTAATATTATCGCACCCAGACTCTTGAGAGGCCTGTTGCAGATACCTATGGGCCCAAATCCTCAGCACAGGGAGGTATTTTAAATCCACTGCACCCAGACCTTGCCCTCACCCTGCCCTGCACCCCCCACACTCATTATGAATGAGCGGATGAAATATTGTGGGTTGATCTTAAGAGCGTGTGCGATACCTGTGGAGTGTGAGTGTGCATGTGTGTGAGTGCCAAAGATGTGTGAGAAGGAAAAAAAATAAAAATAAATAATAAACATCATTGTCCTCTCATTGCTGATAATAATAACAAAAGGGGAGGAAGTGCTGGGAAGATAAACACCTAATATAATAACAACAATAATAGAATTATCATGAATAACATGGAATAATACGAAATTATCATTATCATGATGAGTGTAGGTTTATACGCGTGCAGGCCAACAGGCAAGGGTGGATGTTTGAAACGGAGGTTCATCCTGCAAGGATGTGTAAAGAGAGAAATACAGTAGGTCAGATTTAAGGGAAAAGCAGGGCAGAGGGTTTGATCTGCGGCTGGCGTGTGGACAGAACCGCTGGCCATGATTATGAGTGAGTGAGTGAGTACTGCGCTCATGTGGGAAAACCTTTGACATTACCTGTGTTATACTTTCTGTCAGCCAGGTTTGATGTTGCTGCTCAAGCTCCGTACCCAGAGTTCATTTTTCAGTTAATTTGAAAAGGCGTGAAACTATCGCTTCGCAGGCAACACCATTCATCGAGCTACTTCCTGTCGAGGCTAGCAGCAACACATGCACACCTGTAGGCCTACACACAAAAAGGCATCTATCTGATTAGACACCAGTGCAGCGGTAGCTGGGACCGTTCGCCGTGCTGGAACCGTCCGTTTTGACCACCGTGGCCTTGGATGAGTGCTGTGAGCTGTGCAGCACGTTTCGGTGGCAAAGACGCTCGCGGTAATTCTGGGCAAAGATGAGCAACATGAGCGGGTTGATGCAGCTGTGGGAGTAGCTGAGGCAGATGCTGATGTTGTAGGCATAGATGAAGGCAATAGTCGGGGTGTTGTTGCTCAGGTTGATCACCTGAATGACGTGGTAGGGCGACCAGCAGATCAGGAACAGGGCGATGACCATTAGGACCATCTTGGTGGCTCTTTTAGCCCAGACGGACTGCTTACGTTTGACGCGACGGATGGAGCTGAAGACGTGGTAGAGGGTGAGTGAGTAGAAGGTGCTGATGATGATGAGAGGGATGATGAAGCCCAGGATGGACTGGTAGAGAGTGTACCAGTACATGTCCTCTGGCCCATCCAGGTACATCATGCACACCTCCAGATGCTGTCTGCGCACCACCTTGGCGTACATCATGACCGGGATGGTGAGCAGCAAGCTGCCCAGCCACACCAGCAGGTTGATGATGATGGTCCACTGGATGGTCCGCTTCTCTGAGGTTGGGTGGACAATAGCTATGTACCTAGGAGGAAGAAGCCACTCTCTTAGTGCTGGACCGCAGTCGAAAAAACACAAACCATACGTGCAACTTTGCTGAAGTGCATGCAAAGAACATTAGTGTGGCTTTAAGAGGTCATTTTCCTCCGTCAGGGGAAAGAGAATCAAATCAGGCAAGGGGGAATGATGAAAGCAGGCATGATGTCACAGATGCACTCTCAGTATATTACATGCTCAGTGAAGTGACGAATTCAGTGACAAATTAGTGTAATGCATGGTGACTTACCAGAAGAAAAACACATTTCCATTTTGATATAACATTTGATTGTGTTTCGATTTGAGTAGCAGCTCGACTACTTCAAAATCAGAATGGTCTTTAGGACATCTGCAGGAAATGAATGACCCCTTAGTCATTACGTATAAGTGTTGTTTCAGTAGAGAAAATTACATATTTCCAGTTGCTGCCTAAATGATTTTAACAGGCATGTAAACTATTACAGACACCAACATTCTTGTGATTTTCTCCAGGACATCCTGCTAAATTGCAATTATCTTAGACCATAAATCAAACGTTTAGCATTCTCTGAGTGACACAGAGAGACTAATGCAAGCTTTTATATCGAGGCTGGACTGCTGTGATGCTCTCCTATCTGGTCGACCCAAACAAAGTATAAATCAGCTGCAGCTGATTCAGAACGCTGCAGCCCCACTGCTGACCAGGACCAGGAGGAGAGACCACATTATACCTGTTACAGTCCTTACGCTGGCTGCCTGTCAGTTTCCGTATTGATTTTTAAATTCTTTCAATTGTTTTTAAAGCACTTCATGGTCTTGCACCGGTATATATGTCTCACAAGTACGACTTACGGTGTATGAACCAGTACGGCCCCTCAGGTGCTCTGGCACGAGTCTGCTAGTTGTTCCAAAGCGCAGGACTGAAACCTTTGGTGAGGCAGCTTTTAGCTTTTACGCTCCGAGCTGCTGGAACAGTCTGCCGGAGGATCTCAGCTGGAAGTGTAAACGTAAAACCTACCTCTTCAGCATGGCTTTTGATTAAGAATGTTTTGTAGATGTTATTTACTTTATTTTACTCAGCTACTTTTACGTATTTCTGTGGTAAAATGTTCTGTTGTTTGATTAAGATATAAATTGATTTATTTTTCATTTCTATTTTATAATTTATTTTTATTTATTTATTGTCTTTTCATCTATTTTATCTAGTTTTTAGTCTAGCTTAAAATCTGTGTTATTATATTTTCATCTCTTATGTTCTCGCTTGCACTGGTTTCATATTCTGAAAGGTGTTTGTTTGTTTGTTTCTGTTGCTTTGATGATCTACACATGTTCTGTCTTATCTTCTCATCTGTGAAGCACCTCGAACTGCACTTACCTGTATGAAAAGTGCCATACAAATAAAGTTTGATTTGATTTTGATTTGATTCTGATCATCAACAGAAGCTGATGGTTGAATCAGTAAGTGCAGAGCAATGCCCAGCCTCTGGCCTACTGATATGTTGCCTCGGATCCCTTAGATATTGATGTGGTCAGATCTCCAGTGCACTAAATGTTTTATGCTCTGTTTCTTTGGACAGCAAACCGAAAGTGTCTCTTTGTGTTGTTTAAATATTCTCACACACACGAACCTTATGAACACACCTAACGTGCAAAGTTGGGTCTTCAGCAAATGTTTTTTACTTGCATTTAACTCTGCTGTGATTTGGGAAACAGAAACAGAACTTTGTTCATTTCCACAAAAACTGCCATGAAATGAAATCCCACAGCGCTCCCCGAGATAACGTGGAGATATAACAGATATAACAACTTGGTAGCATTGAACCTTTTCACTGTGACTAAACTGATATCTCAGAACTCAGATTAACAACTGTAAATGTGTTGTTGAGTGTTTAGGACAGTATGCTGAGGGTTGGCTTTTGAACAGGTTCGATCAATTTAAGGCTATCAGGAGTTGTTGAACGTGATATTAAAAATAATAACCTCAATTTCCTCAGGGCACCGCCCCTTTGTACAACGGGAAACTGATAACAGATTAATTGACCAAAGGTCACATCAATGGTTTCCCCTGAACTGGATATTCTAATCCTGATCTAAAATACTCAAAACAGGGAAACTCCTTAGACTATGCATGCAGAACACCAACAGTAATGCGATTACCTTTAGGTTTAAAACACCACAAAATACCTGTCCTCTAAAGTAAGTTAGGGGTTCTTGACGTGACAGAGGCTGGTCTCAACACCACATCCGAGCAAAGACACCCAGTAACACTTCTTGTTCTGAAATATCAAAGTTTATTGTACTTCATTCAGGAGTAATAAACATATAACCAAGGCTACATCAACCAAGAAGTATCAACAGGAAATCTAGCTAGTGGGAAAGTTAGATACAAGTGTGTGTGCGAGTGTGTGTGTGTGTGTGTGTGTGTGTGTAGTGGGGGGGCTACAAAGAAAGGGTGAAAACAAAATGGTGGGCTTTGTTCACAGTGACAGGATCAAAATGGCGGTCTCAGTGACCAGGCAGAACCACGTGGTCAGTGTGTGTAGGTGAAAGGGAAGGAGATAGCAAAGAAACGCAGAGGCACGTGCAACCAAAATGAGTGAAACCGCCACTGAGAGTGAAGCGGGAGGAAGTTAGAATCTGAACACCAGCATCAACACAGGTAAAACAGCACTCAGGTATAACAATGTGTATATAGCATCAAAACACCAGATTTAGCGTCCACAGAAGAAACGGCTTCTTAACTAAATGTGCCCAGATGTCAGCCTAGCCTGGAGGGACCACGCCGTGTGGCCCACAGTAGATTACGGGTCGGTCTGGTTTGTCTGACGCTCGTCAGCGAAAGACACGTGTCTGCGTTGGCGTTGGCAAAGCAGAAGGTTGTCGACAACTGAAGAAGCAAGGAGGAGAAGGGAAGCTGGTGGCCTTTCCGTTCTTCAAAAAGGGAAAATCCACTGTTGTCTCTCAGTGGAAGTTCCAAAAAACCGGTTGTGCAAACGCCTGGTATTTTACTTAGCAGAGTTCTTGAACAAAGTTAAGTTAATCTTACTCGACCGCGGCCAAATGGTGATCAGAAAAAAACTTGAATCTTTGTCCTTTGTCCAAGAGAGGAGGGAAACTCTTTCTGGAGGTGCGCAGCAGTGAAGGTCTCTAACAGAAAGCAGGTGCAGAGCACAGAGAGGAACATTCGAATTTGCCCTTGTTTATATTGACCAAATGATGTCACCGGCAACAGGCCACCTTTGACCAAAGGTAGCTGAAGCCTGGATCCATGGGCTGGGTTTCACACCCAGGTGTGAAAGGCAAAGGATCCTGGGTAACTGAGTTCTGTAGTGCTCCTTCTTCTGAATGACAAAGGGAGCATGCGGTTTGAACCTGCATTTTGATGGGCTGAGGCCCTTCACTCTAACGACAATGGTTTCATTGAATTAAGATGACAAATGAGACATGATCCCCGTGAAAGGGCTTGAACACAGAAAATGTGTTGCTTTTCGTATTTTTTTTCTCTAACCTATTGAGGCGAGCTTTGCTGTTCGCTTTTCATTAGTTTCATCTCCTTTTAATGTGAGACTACCGCCTATAATCACTTGTTTTGAAGGCGTTGGAGTTTAATTATTCAAATGGCTGCTTGTCTGTCTTTTTCCAGCATCTACTACAAAAAGAAGACGATGAGCGTAATTTGAAGTGTGAGTTGAATTATTGTGACATCAAGGCTAGGTGCTCCCCGGCAGCACTGATGAAAACGATAATGATAGTAAGAAAAGAAATTAAATGTTGTGGAGCCAATAAAGAATATGTTTCAGTCCAGGTGGTGCTGCTCAGCCGAACACAATTAGCACATATGTATATTATACTGAAGGTGTGTGACAGAACAACTCCTGCTCTGGTGATCAAATGGAGATGTTGATCAGTCTAACATTTGGCAAAAAGACACATTTAATTGCCCTCAATGTGTTCAGATCATAAACATGACACATCGTCATCCTTCAGGCAGGGAACATTGTGTCTGCATGGGCTGCTGCACAGATGATTACACCACTACACACACACACATATATATATATATATATATTTATTTTTTTTATATATATTTTTATATATATATATATATATATATATATATATATGAGTGCAACACTCATTGCATATGCACTCATATTTTATATGCACTCATTTTAAAAGAGTGCATATAAAATTATATGTATATACATATAACTTTATATGCACCCTTTTAAAATGATGTAAAGACAATACAATAAGAGTAAATACTTTTTCTTTTATTGCCAGAGAACGTATTATTGAATTATATATATATATGAAAGTGTGGCAGTGTGGTACTTTAGACAACAACTGACCTTCTAAAAGAAGGAGAATTGAACACGGACAAGACTCTGGCATCAGATCTGTGACCTGGATGTAGCACTTACCGATCAATGCACAGCACAGTAACAATCCCCACTGTGGTAAACTGGTTGCTGACGTCCACCACCACAACCGCTTTGCACATAAAGTTCCCGAACGCCCACCGTCTGTCCCGGACCAGCTGGTGGATGTTGAAGGGCATCACGAGCAGGAACAGCATGTCGGCTACCGCCAAGTTCAGCACGTAGATGTCTGATACCATTTTCTTCTTGCATGCCTTCACCGCGTAGATGACCAGCCCGTTGGCCAGAACTCCAACGGAACACAGGATGCCGTAGATGGAAGGGAAGATGTGCATGAACGTGGTGATGTCGACGTGGCTGTAAGGCGCGGGAGTCGCGTCCTGACACGACAGGCCGGTCAGGTTGGCCGTGTGGTTGTTGTTGCAGTATTTGTCCGCGTCGCTCATCTTCAGAGCCTCCTGATGCTCGCCTCGGTGCGGCCGAAGTTAAAGCTGGTCTCCAAACTTGGAGCGCGCATCCTCTTCGTCCCGCCGTGGACCCCCCCAACAAAGACTATATGGTTCAAAGCAGGAAGACGTGTAATCTAATCAAGTCTCACTGCACGAAGCAAAGGGGGTCCCTGCAACATGTTTGTCTGCGGAAGCAAATTATGATCTGACCATTTAGCGTGTGCGCGCTTTCCAAATACAGCGCGCGCCTCAGGGGACACTAGTTCCCTCCCTTCAAACACTGTGTCATAACACAGTGTGTATATATATATATATACATTATATATATACACATTGTCATAACACAGTGTGTATATATAATGTATATATATATACACACACATATATATACATTATATATACACACTGTGTATATATAATGTATATATATACACTATAAGGAATATTGGCCTGCTGTTCATTGTATTTAAATTAAGAAGGAGAGTAAACCAACGCTTTGCTGCTGTTGCTGCTGTTACTGTAGTTTTAAGGCAAATTAATGTTTTCATTCTGTGGTGTGATAAACACGTAGATGACAAAGGCATTCATGTTGAAACGCTAAGATAGCAAAATGGAAGAATAAATAAGACTAAAGACAGCAATGACCTCTGTAAGGTTACTTTAAAAGGTTTAAGGCGGCGCAGGATGGAACAGGGAGAAATCTGCGACTTTTACTACAACCTGTATAATTAAAACGCTCATTTCTGGAGGGCTTTTAAACATCCTCCTTTTTGTTTTCTCCAAATTATGATTAGTTTCAGCTCTACGAAACTGAACTAATTTGCTCTCAATTATGTTTTTTTAATGGTGAATGTGCCCTAAAGGCTGCTGTGCAACCCTCACACCAAAGATGAGATTGACTTTGGAGCTTTGTTCTGAGATCACGGGGACTCAGCTTTAAAGGGCAGTATCTGATCCAGAGTTTCGAAGCAGGATCTGACTACAGGACAGCGGGGATATATGTGAGCTTTCCTCAGTGCCTGCTTCCTCTCTGTTCTGCTGTTCATAGTACACAAATATCATTATTTCCACACAGGCCTTCATATAACCAGCACTGAGACTTTTGGCCATCCTGTCTGATCCAGAACATATAGCAGACCTGCTTCATTGAGCTCTTTGAACTCAGCTCTGTCAGCTACTGACAGCAAAAGACAAACCCACGCGGATTAAAATTCACATTATTAATTTCATTATCTTGATCTCTTCAGTCATGATCTGCCAGTATAAACCCCCTCTTTACCAGAAATTAAAAACAAGACTCATCAAGTGTGTCTATGATGACTGTATCTGCAAGTCAAACACACGTTTGTACATTGTTCCCAGACTGCCTATTCCAATATCTGACCCTCCCTGACTTTTCCTCTAGCGCCACCATTAGGTTCACGTTTGTCATTTTGAGTGAAACGGCTCAACGGCTATTGGATGATGATATTTGCTACAACCATTCACGTTCCTCTCAGGATGAATTCTAATGACTTTAGTGATCCCATGAGCCTCCACCATCATCAGGACAAAAGTTTAATTTGTCCAATACTTTGATTTTTGACCAAATACCTGCAAAACGAACAACAGCCCCATCAGCCTCAGCTTTACTTTGTGTTCAGTGCTGATTTTCTAATGCTAGCATGCTAACAGGCTAAAGTGAAATGGTGACCATAGCGCACATTAAGCCTCTCAGAGCCACGACTGCAGACTCTCAGTCTTGTTACTGTTATTTGTAATTATGTTATTTACCAGCTGCTGCTTGAAGCTGATACCATCATGAATCTATTGTGAGCGCAGCACAGATGATGATGATGTTTGCTGCAACAAAAGAGACTGATTTTGACGAATATGTCAAGGTGGAAGTTGAATACTGTTCCAAACCGGCCATGTTTTCTCATGTTGAAAGTCAAAAACCAGTGCCAGCCCAGCAAGCGGTGCGTTCACCCACTCATGTCCGGGAAAGGTTCACGCTGATTTCTCAGTGAAGTACAGCAATGATGCTGAAGGAATAATGATCAAAATCTCTAAAGGGACTCAGAGGGTTGCCGACGTCGTGAAATGTTAAATTCCATTGACAGCAGATTAAACCTTCTCTGGTGCACATTACGCTCAGACTGTCAGGTTCACACTTATTAGAAGACTCACGTCTTCCAACAGCCAGTTGTCTGCAAAATGTGGCATAATTGCAGTCGGATGTTAAAGTCAAGATTTAGCTCATATAGATGTGCACAATGGAAATATCTTTCTTCCTGCTTTCAATAAGTAGCTTAAAATGTTCACTTTATGTGAAAATGTAATTGTAAATCTCTCGTGTTTTTTTTTGCTTTTTGTTTTTATTGTTTGCTCTTCTTCTGACAAATACAGTGCTCCAGATGTGTACGTGCATCTCGTGTTTAGCTGTTTCTTAGAAGGCACTCAAATAGCAGTTTTTTATTATTAAGGCTACAATGTGTACACAAGGGAACTGATACTCCTAAACGCCATTGTTTGGTATTGTGTGGCCTGCTGCTCCAGAGACAAAGTGGAACTTTCCTCACAAGACGGTACTGTTGGCATTAGTACAAACTGTTACCCAAAGCTTCAAGAGCTGGGCTACAAATCTCCCAACCTGAGCAGTGCATCTTTTCCTTCCTCCAGCCACTGCCACTGTGAGTACTAGTGCAAGACGGGGGTTGGCAGGGTCGGACCTCCCATCTGCTCAGCGGCCGACAGCGGAGAGGACGCTGCTCTCCCCGGTCAGCTCCTGAGTGTGAAGGTGTGCGCCTGTGTGAATGTGAAGCAGGACATTGCCGAAAAAGAGCACGAGCGCTCCATAAAACCCGAGCCTGGATTAAGTGAGGAGCAAATGTAACACAATAAATGACAGCTCGTTAAAGTGTATAGATTTTTATAAACAGTTTCAGGGTATAAATTAAACCCAAAGTAGGTCTTAATATAGAATAGTTTGCTCTGTAAAAAAGACATCTTGCATATGGATTATCCTCTTCTTGACAATGAAGTCCTGGACTACTTAATTGTAATTGTAACGATCTACAACATGTTAGCCCTCATTAATGAGATAATGTGCACATCTCACTGGCCTGAGGCGGCTCATAAAAGTGGGAGCAGATCACATAAAGCCCACAATATGGTGGCATCAGAGGAGTAAAAACAGACACAATGAAAGAAGCAGAAAAAAAACCCCACAACGCAGTCACAAACACAGAATCCTTGAGTGATCAACACGTGGCGAGGGAATATTGGCTTTATTCTTTGGGATAACAGTGTCCGTGCTCGAGCAGTGACTTCATGTTCCTGTGCATGTGAAAATAGTTTCAGGAAATTGATTGCGTCACTCGTTCCTGTCAATAACAGCTTGTCTGGTTTGCTCGCTGAAATAGACCAAGTAATCCATGTCACAGCCATGTGACAAACTGCATCATTCTGGAGTTAAACCTGCTTCTCTGGAGGTAGTCTTTACTTTCATTTCCGATTTCTTGACAGAGCCCTGCTGACTCTCCACCACAGCGTCAAAACGCTTGTCTTGCTGTGATGTCAATGGGGGCGGCTGAACACCCTGCGTGTCGCACATTCTTCCCTTCAGTCCTGATGAGCACTAATTATCGTGAAGAGGATAATTGCCTGTGACATTAAGTTATTTGATGGGAGCGTTAAGGAGCTTGCACTGATTTGTAGTGGAATCATCAGTCTTTTCTTTGTGAAAGAATTAACCTGCTGTTGCTCAGCTCAGGTAGAGAGGGAAGGGGTAGCTTAGAGCTGTTTCATGCATTATACATGCACTAGTTCTGTCTGTGGAGGTAGCATTTAGCTAAAAGTCTATGCGGGTGTGTGTGTGTGTGTGTGTGTGTGTGTGTGTTTCAATGACTTGAAAGCTCTTGGTCTACAGAGTGTTTTTCACTTGATTGACTGCTAGAATCACATGCTGTGTGCGGTATATAAAAGCACCACTGCACCTCAAATCACTCCTTCCGCATGCAGTATACACTAGCAAAATAGCTTTAATGGCTACATATCGAGATCCAAACTCAACCCGTAACAAACTTTTCTAAGGCCATCTTTAATTGAGTAGATGCTGGTATGCCTGAGGCCTGTAATTACATTATGAGAATGTGATCTGAAATGCCACTGTGTCCCCATGATGCATTATAGAAAGGGAAAATGAGTATATGATTATTATTTGTCTGAGTGATTTCCCACAGGTGTCAGACAGATATGGCCATTTGTGGGTCGCAGGTACACATGTGCCTGCACTGAACTTTCAGCTGAGCCGGCCCAAGGGCTTCTGTTGTTGTCACAGCTGAGTGCAAATCCAGAGAGGAAAAACACGGAGCAATAAAGAGCAAAACAGTAGCCGGCCCTGTCTGGTTCCACAGTTAATAGTATCACATGTCTTAGATGTCATGTGATTACTTTCCAAGAAAAGATAAACATCACCACAAATGCTCCAGGCCTTTGCTAATGTTAATTGCATGCTCTGGTCAGTGTTTGGTGTATATTTACCGCTAGGAAAGACCATGCAGAATGCCGTGTTCAGATGGTTAAGACATGATGAATGTTAATGGAAAGGTCAAGATGAGCTGAAGCTCAGTGTAATTATATATTCCCAAAGGGGCTTTTGAGAGTTTCCCCTTGGTTACCTAATTTACGTTCTCCTCTGGCTATTAGTGTCAGTATGGAGCTCTTTTCTTCTGTCATAACATATAGAAACATGCGCTTTCCCACGTAAGCTGTCGTTATAATGTGCAACTTGTTCTGATTAGATGGTTGATCAGATTGTGTCTCACTCCCAGCGGGACAGTTCTGTCAATATGAATTGGCAATGGGTAAACACGTGTTGGAGAAATATCATGTATATTATCCGATTGTAGAGCAACTCCCGCTCAGCTCAAGTTAGACTGCTTCATGCTCGTTTGAATCAAAGCCATGTGACCTTTGACAGGCGTGCCACCTGACGTGAGTCTGACCGTGGCGTTTTGTCCTGACGTGCTTGTTTTGTCACAGAACTTGTGGCGGATCTTTGGACAGTCATATGATCTCCTACTGCAGCTCCTCCAGGGGATCGAGCAAGACAAATTCACATAATGTGGTGAACCCATTCCCCACACACCCACTCTGGCATTACAAATGCCTCACTTTACTAGAGGCTCATTTTCTAAAACTGAACAATGGTAACAACATTAAATTCTGGACAAAGTCGGGATTTGCTGACATTTGATCTGGTGGTCCTATTTCTTTATTGTAAATATCCTGTTGATTCAGAGAAAGTACTGCATGTTTGTAGAAGGCAGGAAGGTTATATTTTTATGTAAGTACTGTCAGGAAACTGCACAGCGTCTCCGTTTTGTTACACGCAGGAGAGGAAATGAGAGACAGGATGACGTGCAACCACATTGGGTTGAAAAACAAAAAAGACGGCAGCTAACTGCTGCCTTGACCTGCTCTGATTCACAAAATATATCGTTTTTGAACTTGGAGCCTGGTTCTCGCATGCTGAAAATAGTCAAGAATATAGATATTTAGTGTGTCTCTGCTTACCCTCAAAGTGCACAGATTTGACAGCACACCGATGCCGATCTTGTTTTGAAGTGTAATGCTCTTTGAAAACATCGGTTTAGGACGATGAAATCACAGCGTTCTGTTTGTCTAATTACAGATTTGATATGAAACAATTGTGATTTGTGAGAAATCTCTGCCTCTAAGCAACCCTCCGAATGCCAATTTCTAATCTTTTCTCTTTCTAATAGAAAACATGAACATACTTCACATTATCAGACGCATTTCTCTAAAAGCGTGAGAAATCATCGTGCTTTGTGGAGCATTTTCAAAATATCAGGGTGTCATTATAGAATTATGATATTATTTTAATGTATATATAATAATGTATAATAATTAAAAAAGGACTATAAAACACAGCAAACAATACATCAGGCAGGCATCCGCACAACAAATATGGCTTGTGTTTGATTGTTTGTTTGTTTTCAACATATTCCCATGTGGGTCGTGGGTGGAGGGCTGGAGTCAATCAGCTGACATAGTGCGAGAGGTGGGGTACACCCTGGACTGATCGCCAGTCAATCACAGGGCTAACACACCGAGACAGACAAACATTCAACCTCACATTCACACATACGGGCAATTTAGAGCAGCCAGTTCACCTAAACTGTATGTGTTTGGACTCTGGGAGGAAACATCTGATGGCTGTAATGTGGGAAATGTACTTGGTTCTTCAAATTAATACAGTAATGATCAATTACTAACAGCGCATGTTGATGAAAGCTTAGTTTAACCCTGGATCTCAAAAGTGGAACCCAAACATATGTTTAATAGTGTGATAAATAAACATCTAACAAAAGAGACATGGCAGGTGACAAGGGAACAAAAACAATGTGGCAAATACAGGCAGAGAGCTGCCCGCTATCAACACTGGTACTGAGTTCTGATGAGGACGAGCTGGGGCAGGAAACTCATTAGTGGCAGCTGGTGGGCAGGTGTGGAATGACAGGTCTGGAGCAACAGGAGGCCATAATGGGCCTTTTCCACATAAGACATTTTGACATGTCACCATTGGAAAAGCACAGGTAATTGAATTCAATTGAGGTGCTTCGGTTTCTGTTTCACCGTCCTGGTATTGTGCACGCTGGTTCAACTGTCACGGCTTACTGGGCCACATTTAGGTTTTTAGAACACCTGTGCTTTCCCTGCTGGCACAAGTCAAAAGCATTGCCTCGTCCGTTTGTCTGGTGGAGGTCAGTGTGGTGTTTTAGATCCTCAGCATTATAGACCAATCTGCAAACTCTCATTCCTGAAAAGCTAATGGCTGTACTATTTTTAGATATTCTGGAAACAACATAATTATTGATAAATTCCAATCCAGTTTCCATAGATAGATGCATGTTCTGCCCTATGGCCACATAATTCAACGCTTTTATATCTCTTGTTTTGCTGATGACACACAACCGTGTCTTTCTATTAATGTCTTCATCAAGCTAGACACCATCCAAAACTGCCGCGGGGCAATAAAAGAATGGATATTCTACAATTTGACAAAAACAGAACCTTTTTGTGATTGGCCCAGATACCATTATGCACAATTACTTATATTTAATTGCCCCAGTTGCCAAACATTTTGTTGCCAGTGCACAGATATCACTATTTTGATAAGTGAGGAACGTTGCAAGAATCAGAACTTTAGCCTAAAGATTTTGGAAAATGTCGTCCATTCTTCAGTGTTCAGTGTATACACATACATACTCCAGGTTTAGCTTCTCCCCAAAGACCTTTTTAATCTAGACAGCAGACATTTTGGCTTGTCATAGTAGGAAACGCACAGGTGTTACTAATAATGTTAAAAAAGACTGCGTTCCATGTTGGTGAGCTAGCTTCAAGGTTCTGGTTTGGGTGTGATTGGGTTGCCTCCTGGATGTCCTTCAGTAGACATATTTCGGACACATCTAACCAGAAGGAGACACTTTTGGTTGTCTTGGAACACCGCTGGAGGGATTATCAATCAGGAATCAACAACACTTTGGGGAGGGAGAGCTGGAGGGTGTCTGTGTGGAGAATGGGGAAAGAAACAACTGTTCAAGCCTTTACACGGACTCACCTCCATAATTATGCTGCTCTTTATTATCCACAAAATTCTTAATATTCAGCTGCCCACTGCGTAAACTGGGAAACCATGAAGAATACTGAGTCATAACCGACCAGAGTTATGTGCAGATAAGCATAGAAATCTGTGTGGTCTTACGTTGGGTGCTGAAGGTTAATCAAGGAGCCACAGAGGATCTGGCATGCATAATAATGCTTTGATGAAGTGCATCGCTCAAATCAGAACGCATACCTTCAAATGACTGCTTGGAGGTTGATCAACTGAAAGGGAAGGCCTTCATACAGCATGCAAGCAGTGGAGCTGTGCCGAATTAGACGTGTCTATAGTGCGCATTCCTGATATTGTGGCTCTAAGAAATGAACATTACTTTTGCTGTGCATTTGGTATGTTCACTACATGAAGGAAGTCAAACAAACAAACCAAATATGTATAATTATATGATGATTTGAGAGATGTCTATGCATTTGTGTCTCTGCCTACTAAAGTGATGAAAATAGCACAGAAAAGGGGTTTTGCGCTGCTGCACGGTTGACCTGGTTTTAGCAGGCAGACCAAACATCGCATGTAAAAGACACTCGGCTGAGAAGACCACGTGTAGTTGAACCGAAGAATTCTCCAATATTCCAAGTAACATTTCAAAATCCGAGTACACAATACATTTAGCGGCAAGTCCTCCAAATTTAACAACGTTTGGAACTGCCCTTCAGAGCGTCACTCATAAGCGTTTTGTGATCCATGTCAGCCGGACACTCTGTAACCCGGGTAACCCAGGTTGCACATTTATTTGTCTTCTAATTTTATTTCCATGGTGTATTTGAGTTGGTACATTTGAGTCAAGCGGCAGTCATTTGATTTTCTAAATAAAAGGAAAACCTTGAGTTATATAAAGGAAGTGTCCCAGAAAAATGAGAAAGAGACGACCTTTATAATTTAGTTTTTTCTATTATTTTTTTCTAAGTAAGTGGTCAATTGTGTTTTTGTGGGCTGGAGGTCTTACTGCTCTTATTTCCAGTCTGCTACTGCCAGTGCTGGAAGAAGTAAAAGTAAAGTAGGAGTACTCATTCTGGAGAAAATGGTCCCTGTCAGTGTTTTACTTTTATTTATGATGTTTTTGGTTTAATATTACTGCAGCATTAATGCGTGTCTTGCATTTTACTGCTGTAGATGTTTAACTACTGTATATTCTCTTGGGTAGTTCAATCTACAGCAGCATAAGATCATATATTTGTAGCATTGCAGTCCCGTGAGAACCACGTATCGCTTAAAAGTCAAGTTTTTATGAGAAAAACAATCCTGTTTTCAGCTCTGCGACGATGCATTTTCCAGCTCATCCAAGATGGGCTTTTTAAATAGTTTATCTTTAGAAGTATGAGATTTTTTTTTCAACCCATGAAGGAACACTTAATCCTTCAGCTGATCAGAAAAAGATTCACATTCAGAATCAGCAAATGTGGTGAACCAAAACAAACTGTGATATCTTGGGGTAAGATATTTTGCAGAACCCCAGATATTGATACCTTAGACACTAAACCAGGGAAAGGTTATATGTCAGACAGTTAAGAACGTCATTTCATTTCTATGTGCCTTTCAAAAGTGTTACGAATCACTGTTGGAAACATACGTCAGTTTTATGATGTGACAGCATTAGGACTGAGGTTGGGTTGGGTTTAGGCATAAAAACTACTTTTCAGGAAAACCTTGTGGTTTGGGTTAAAATGACATCCTTAAGGTTAGGGGAGTTTGGTTGTCTTGGTTACATTAATACAACTATGTAATTTTGGTGCATTTGCTGAAATGACAGTGTCCATTTACAGAATGTTTAACACATTAAAACTGAATCTCTATACAAATTAACAAATTATCTTGCTACAATTCTCACCTCAAACGCAGTACTGCTGCTCTTCTTCTCCGACTTATGGCGCACATGGAACAATAACATACCACAAATGAAAAGGTGGGAATAATGAAAACAGCATTTTGCTACATGCATGAACATAGAACCCCTGGAACTGTTTATCCCATTCAGCACAATATGAGCATTTCGGACACAGCACAGCAAAGGCCACAGTAAACATTGTTATGCATAATTCGATTTTTAAATAAACATATACTGTATATTTATGTACACAATTACACGGGTGTTTTTGTTTAGTTTTTTAAAGTATATTTTGGACTTTATTTGATAGAGATAACTGTACAGAGACAGGAAAGGAGGGAGAGAGATGCGGAATGACCTGGGCTGGAATCGAAGCCTGATTCCCTCCAGTCAAAGCAAAATAAAGTTAAAAAAGAGCCGATGGCGGTAATCAGCCAAACTCATATTGAAGAACGATCACTACAGTAACAAACAGGCTCTTCCATGATTTAACTCTTTTTTTGACACTACTCTGTAATGCCATTTGTGTCAGTAAGACCATTGATGCAGATCTTTGATCTCTTCTTCTTTAATCACAGTTTCTGAACAAGCGCCTTTCATCTCTTTATGGTTTTTCCCGTTCCTGTCTGGACTCCTGTTTACATCCTGGCTCCTGTAGACCCATTGATGCACCAGGCAGCGACTGATATTCCGATATGCTCAAAAAGCGTGTGTATTAAAATGTTTGCCAAATTTGCTGGAGGTGGAAAGATCTATCAGTTATACTGCAGAGTAGTGTGCGCAACATTTGGTTCCAGTTTTTAAGACACATTTCTAGTGCTCTTCTTTTCATGTCATTTTGAGTTTTTAATGGCATAATTACTCTATTCTTCAGGCTTCAGGGAGGGCTGGAATGTTTTTGCCTGACAGTCGTCAAAGTGTTTTATTCGACAGTATAAAATTCCTCCATGCAGTTTATCCTTAGCAGGTCTTTTGATTGTTGTGGAAAGCGCGTAAGTGCACATCACTCAGCTTTCCAGAAAAAAAACAAACTCAAACAGCTTATTTTCACCTCAAAGATGTAAAATAAATCTGTATGCTGTATTGATCCTGCTGGGCCCGGTGGGCTTTATGAATTAGTGCTCACCATCTCCGCAGCGAGAGCTCTCACCTCTCTGTAGCATCTGAGGATTCATACAGTGTCTGTGGGGTTTCAGCATTATCAGTATGCAGCACACATGCCCGCAGGTCTGCAAATAACTCTGTGACATGCTCCCCACCCACCCACCCTGCCCTTTTGTTGATCTATACTTTATTGCAATGTTTATGAGTAATACACGGGCTACAATCAACCAGGGGTTGTGCAAATTTTTTGCTCCACTAGCCATAAAATCTAATGAATCATTTGAATAGGTGCTGATGCAGACGGAGCTGGTGGTCAAGTGGATTTATCTGATTAGTTTGCAAATATATTGTGCCAACGTCGCATGCCTACAAACAGATACCACACTTGAATCTTGTGAACTGCCGATAAAATTTTGCAATGTTTAAGATCAAAAAAGGGACACGTCAAACAAAATGTGATTCAAGGTAACATCTCTACAGAAGTACATACTGCAACAGTGCAACTGGCCACAAGTAAATTCAGCTGCAGCCGTAATCCTCTGTGGACCTGAGTGATTTCACCGCAGAGATACGGTCAAGTACTGAGCCTATAGAGCAGTGGGAATCAATAATAGATTTTGTTTCTTTACCTCAGGGGGGGAAATGGTACATATCTGACAAGTGACAATCTTTGTTCTATCAGACATCCTTCCAGCTCAAAATGTGACTCAGGCCAAATTTGAGACATTTGAAGCACAGCAGATGCAGGAGCAGACAGAAAGAAAGGAGTTCTTCTCTGGTATCAAGTCCACCGGATATAACATGATTACAGCATGGTCCTGTGGATCAAAAATCCATCAGACAGGGTTGTGTTTTTTCACTCTGCATGAAAGTCACCTGCTCAGGGCTGCCATTCAAGTTTTCTTGTGTTGTTCTCTGTTCTGAAAGAAAAGGGAGCAACGTTTCTACATCGTGTTGATCCCAAAAACACATATGTTTTTAGACACCAGCTCCACAGGTGCTCACATCATTGGAGGTTTTAACATTCACATTTCCATGGCAGCTAAACAAACAATCTGCAGGTGAGGAGGCTCATGGGATTTGCTTGAAAGCTCCAGAGCTTGTGAGTAAGCAGACCTTGAGATGATATTGTTTTGTCAGATGTTAAGCTGTATTCCATACTGCTTACACAATAATGATACAATTACCCAAAAGCGAATAGGAAAATCCCAGAGTCATGTCTAATAGAAACAGCACTAGTGTTGACAGTATATATTGTGTATTAACCGGACTTATATCTGTTTTCAAGAATTAATGTATTGTAATAAAAGAGATATGTGTTTGCCTATCATCTTCAAAGGCTCTTCCTGCTCCTGGCACTGCAGTAAAAGCTCTTTGGCACTGACTTATTAATTTGCATGTATTTCCACCTACTGGTCAAGTGATGGCACTGCACATCATCCTCGTCCCTTTTATTTTCCAGTTTATGGTACAAATCTAAATTACTACTGAAAAATAGAGATTTGGGCTGATAGTTAGACATGCTTGTATAAGATTTTCCATATTTATATAATAGATTGCAGTCAGTGGAGCATATCACTGGCAGCCTCTGGGGTTTATAGCTGTTATCAAAACAGGCTGCTTCAGGCCTGAGTTGATTTGTGTCTCTGTTCTCAGGTGCTCTAGCATGTAATTTATCCAGAACGTACCCTTTTTGATCCATGCTGCAAATGTCCTCTCAAACAAGGTGACACACCACGCAAGTCATTCTTGTGCTGCATTTCAGCCTGTCAGCCGGCTCTGATGTTCGGGCTATTTGGGAATAAAATAGGTGGTGCCTCCCCCTCTTGTGGTTTGATGCAAAATTACATTCGTTTACAGCTGAAGCTCTTAAATGTGCCCAGTGATTAAAGCTTTTGGGAACCCCATTGAGGCCGAACGAGAGCTCGAGCTGTGCTTCAGAATCTGCAATTCATGACAAAAAATGTAAGTGCATGGATCGCACTGCACGCTTCACCTGGGCAAAATATCATAGTCACTCATTTCTGTGAGTATGATGTGGAGTTATGTGACTGACTGTGATTATGAAGACAACATTTGAGAGGGAAGAGAAAGAAATCAATGTCAGGACTGAAGTGGTTGCCTTATTTCCTTTGGAGTGCGGCGTATTGCTGATTGAGCGTTCAGACCCATTCAGAACCAAGATTGCCTCTCCTCTTTATAGGCAGCTCCAGCTTGGATTGACTCTCGCTCTCGTGATGCTGGTAAAAATAGCTTCATTCTCAACAGGCCAGATTTAATTTAGCAGGCCCACTTCTCCACGGTGATATGTGATGTGGAAGAAGCGCATTCATAACAGAGGAGAAGAGTTTTATAGAAAACTGCTGTTTTGTATTATTTTCCATTAAGGAAAACCCCAGCAGTTTGCATCCTCTATACCAGAAGCAACACAATAGCGAATGTGCAACTTTGCATAGTTTGCAATTGTGTGCATGTGAACAATTTCCTCTATCTTCGTGTGTTTTTGTGCATGCGGTTTCCTTTGACATTGAAGAGTGTTCGGAGTAGCAAATGTTTCTCCATGCGTCCAGAATGTTTTTTCTTTAATCCTCTCCAAGGATGCACCTGGGCTTGGCTGCCAAGCATGGGTGGCTGTGTGAGTTATCGCATGTGAGCTCGTCAGGAGGATTTGGAAGAATGGGTAAAAGGGAGGATTTCAGCCAAGAAAACGCTAATAGTGAAAACCTATCACTTCTCTGTGCAGTCCTCCCAGATACCTGCCAGATATGAAAAAGCTATAATATGGGACAGACAGTATCGTGCACAAGGGAGCATTGGTCCCTAGGGGTGACAGTGAAGTGGCCACGGGAAGGTTTTTTCCGGTAATGAAATGGTGAGCAAGGAAGCCTGGATTCATTCTTCTTCCCCTTCCTAAAGGCACTGAATTCATGCCTCTCTTCCTTTTTCTCTCCCTTCCCTTGTGTGTTTATGTGGCCGTGCATGCTACACTCGTGTGTGTGTGTGTGTGTGTGTGTGTGTGTGTGTGCGTGTGTGTGTGTGTGTGTGTATGGGGTGAATGTGCCGAGGCATCCTCAGGTCCAAGCTATGCGGAATGAAAATTTGTCAAAGTCAGTGGAGCACTGTGATGAAAGCTTTGTGAGGGAATTTCAACCATGACTATAGCCAGGCTCCATGCAAAGTGGTTCGTTTTCTTCTTGCTTCTTAATGAAAATTCTCCCCAGCTATTTTGGTTCACAGGGTCCAATATAGCTTTAATCTTTGCTGTTTATACTGTCAGCTGAATTGGCCGGTGCCATCCGTTGGGCGGGCTGCGAGAATTAGAATGGTCCAGGAGTTGTTTAGCATGCTAAGAATTTGACCAGGCGTATATCTACCTGCAGTGTCCCTGGAGACAGATTCTCCGTATTCAATTTGTATTTGTTCCATCCAGTTTCCATTTGGAAACTGATTGACTCAGTGCTTCCTCACCCACCATAATCACCAAATAATTTACCTTGTTGTTATCAAGAGGAAGATAATGGAAAAGAAAATAAATCCCAATCTCACCTTTGTTAGGCCAGAACATTACAATCAAATGCTCGAGTTGTTTGTTAGGGAATAAGGAAGGAGACGGGAAGAAAATACTCTCTATGTAATACTACTGGTGTGATTGTTATTGTGGGTTCTTACCTGTGTCTTTTTGTCCAAATGGCTTCCCATATGGCCATTCATTTATTTACAATAACCCAGCACATTACTGTAAATGGCACGGCTGAGACCAGCTATGATGCCCTCTGCTACTCGCAGAATGATCACAGGCAATTGCTTATGCACTTACAACCTCCAGGTAGAGCACACGATGGCATTAACCCACTACCAGTGTAAATGGACCACAGTAAACACGTTCATGATTGCAGCACAATAGCCTTGCATCAGAGCGTGATGGATGAATCAACATCAGAATATGTTTTGATGAAAGATCTGCTCTAACAGATTTTATGCTGTGTTTGGCAGGCAGACAGCAGCGAAAACACAAAACAAAGTACGCATCGGTGCTGCCCTTTGAGCAGTCATGTGTCAGGTAAGATAATTTAGATTCATCCCGTTAGGAAATGCTGAGAGACTGCCGCTCAAGGGCAGTATCTTGCATACGCTGGTGCGGAATTTAATTTTCAAGTGTGGAAAGGTTCAACAATTATTCTCAGACTGGATAATGAAATTCACACCGTCGCTGCAGATGTAATACGATTTGGTGTAACGTAACAGCCGTTTCATCAGGTGCGCAGGTGAGCATGGGGAGGCAGAAAAGCAGCTTTAAGTTATGCATGTCCAGAAATCCTCCCTTCTTCCAACACACACACACACACACACACACACACACACACACACACACACATATCAGAACAGCAGCATTTTCTTGCCACATTTGTAAGTTTAATCTAACACATTCATGCCGTGCTCCAGACAGATTTCCCAACACGTCTTTGATTGTTGACAGTCAATGCTGAAAACCCAGTGATATATTTTCACATTTCTATAAGACCTGCATAACATGATGGGGTCCATTATTAAAAAACAGAAAATGTGCCAATCGCCTCACCTACATAGTCCCCGACTTTCCCCTACATGTTTGAAACTAACAGATTATTTCAGTCTGTCAGCAGAAATACTTGTTGTTCTAACGCCATTAACTAACGAGCACTGTCAACAGTATTGCTTTCTCCCGCTCACACCTCTGGCTATCTGTATCCAAACTCAGGTCCTCAGCTACTCAACATTCCTGACCACTCTGCCGTTGACAACTTTGCATCTCAGTGCAGTGTAGGGAGGAAGGTCAGAGGAAGAACATATTGTAAGCCCATCAATGAGCAAACCAGTGTCAAAGATATTTCATCAGCTCCTCATGCTCATCTGTCTCATAAGCTAACAGAGTACCAATAAATCCTTGAACTGCTCCAGTCTGCCTGCGCTGTCTGCACTTGGGTCCTATCCCTGCTACGCGCCTTAACAATGACCTAATGCTAACTTAACTATGAGGCACTGAGTCCCTTGCGGGAACTGTGTTAAGCTGAGGCTGACCACATTAGCGTGAAAATAAATAACATTTTCAGCCTGGCTTTAAGGAGATCTACCGAGTTTGCCTCCCTAATCTCAACAGACAGACCATTCTAATGCAAAGGAGTATCGTTAAGGCTACCTGATGGCATTGACTGATAGCGATCACCTTGCACAGCAGTGTGTATCAGCAAGATCTGATAAACGGGATGATGTTAATCCTGGAGCCAATCCCAGCTGACATTGGGCAAGAGGCGGGGGAACACCCTGGACTGGTCGCCAGTCAATCACAGGGGTTTTAGTGATCAAAGATTCAAAAATAATTGTCAAAGAAGAGTAAGCAAGTGCTGGATACTATCTGAGTTGACGGTAAGTTTTTACAGTCTTCATTTTCTCCACCTTGTGTTTATTAGAAATTCTCCAGCAGAACACCTAAAGTTAATTGAGTGTGATGCGTGAAATATGGTACATGGGGCGGTAACAAGAATTTGCAACAGTTGAGGGTGATTTTGAATCAGCACTCAAACAACCCCTGACTTGTTAGAAATGATAAAACTGACATCAGACAAGCGGTTCTTTGGAACAAGTCCAAGGTTTCATGTCATGTTTAAAAGTTCAGACAGTGCAGAAGGACAAAAGTGCTGAAATAATTAAATAACACTGGAGTGTGTCAAGAGTTTTAACTGTCCTACTTTTTTCATTAAGAGATTAGGAAGTAGCTCATCTTTCTATACAGGATGGCACCTGCTGACGAGTGAAGGGCACTTATTATGAAAAATGTGCTGACTACCTGCTGATTATACACACACACACACACACACACATGCATTCCCCTGCCATAGTCATTGAAGTTGGTCATCTTTTTCAAACATGTGAGGAAATATCAGTATTTTGTGCACATAAGGAATGTTATAGTATGTATCCCACAAATTAAATTAAAATAAAGGGATTCATGGTACACAATGCCATAAAATCTATTTAAGCTGCAGTCATGGTGAATTTTGTCCAGTAGGGGTCAGAAAATCAGTGACACAGTGAGTCACTACCATATGTGTTATAAAGATGTAATGGCTAACATATTAGCAAACGATTGCTACTCACACAAGCAACATCAGCAGTCATTTCGAGACAGTTTTCTGGATAACTGATGCATTCGAGTCCCATAGTCACTCTCCTTTCAGCTCTGTTTTTGGCTCCATCAACTCCTGGGAAAAGCTATCAATTTTCTTCACCAGCTAGTGGCTTTGTGTTTTATAACAGTGGCACTTTAAATGTGTGGGCCGTAAAACCGTAAAAGCTGAAACAGCCTGAAAAGATCTGTAGAGCTGAAGAGTTGAGTTATCACTCTCCATGATTTTGACACCATGAGCACATATCTCATATTACACATAGTTTATTGAATGTTAATATCAGAAAGATTGATTTATTCTGGTTTAGGAAATGTAAAAGATATCTTCATTCCACAATATTTAAAATTGCATGTGCTTTTTTTCGGTCCCAGTTTGAGATTTTGCAACGTAGGGGTTCAATAACTTTGATATTAATGACTTGTAATTATGCCAGCAACCGTTTTGTGAGCGTCAGTGTTATTTTCTTCAAACGCAACTTGACGCAAGGCAGCATTTGAAGAATTTGTCCTCACAGTGAGTATAGCTAGCTTTCTAATCAATTCTCTGTTGGCTTAGATGAGCGTTAGGTGGGAGGGGAGGCAGACCTCGACATCTGTCGGGGATACATTTTTCATAAGGAAGCCCTCCTTGTGGGCATACCCCCTCCAATCGTGCACGAAACATTTACCACAATCGGTGAAATGAAGCTGAGCAATCAGCAAGAAATTAGTTGAAGGTGCAGACTGTGGCCCTGCGTGTGAGAAAAAGGCCAACCAAAGCTCTTTCACATACATGCAATGGGCGACTGGATGCTGCAACACCAAGGCTGGCTGCAGATTTCTTACATATTCCTGTCCTTTGATCACAGCCTCTTCTTAACTAGGTCCATTCCTCACTGTGTGTTTTCCTTTTATTCCTCCCCTCCAAACCCATTTTCTCTCCAATTCTGTTCAATCTCAGATGGGTCCACTTGTTATTGTCATCCTTTCATGCTTCACGCTTAATGGTTTCATTGTACTTAGGAGAAGACAAGCTAAGCAACATTATATTTGTCGCATGCTGGTTGTGTTTTTTTCAGGCTCGTCTCTTGTCACTAGATAACCTTGGTATGTTAAATGGAGCAACAATAGTTCCTTCCCAGATGAAACTGCAATGTGACAGCGTCTTTTATTATCACATTGTCTTGTCTCGCCTTTAAAGACATGTACAGCACTACAGTCAACTGTGGCTTCAACCCTGGGATTAGTTTTCGCTGCCACGTTCTTTATCCTACTGCGGATGTGCGGCCACAGCGTTGATGTCAGCTCTGTCACACAAAATGTAGCAGACAGGGTGTGATCAGTGTTTTCTGGACACAAATCTTTGTCTCTTAGTTCGGCTCATTTGTACGCATCCAAGTGTAACTAAAGGACTTTAAAATGAAAGGTCACTAAATGGAATGTCACATTGCAACACCCCTCATTGCTGGACAAGCTATTACAGTTTAGCAGCATTACGACCTTGACATTTAACCTCTGCCAGACATCAGAATTATGTGAAAATTTGCAAACTGAGTACAATATTAGACACGTGACATTACTACAGATGGTGCCTATCTTTTCTTACTTCACTTGTGTTTTGTATATTATAACAAATACAGTTTTACAGATAATAAAATGCTGGTTTTGTTTGTGCCTATTTGCCAAATCTGTGTACTTTACTTATCAATTCAATTCGATTGAAAGAGGCTTTATTGGCATGACCATATTGAAATACAGTATTCCCAAAGCATGTTGCATTCATCGACTATGGAGAGAAAATTAAGTTACATGTTGTGAACACAACACTTGCAAAGTCCAGCATTCACTCTATTTTTGGTCTCCACCAAGTCCTGAAGGAAACATCTGGCCCTTCAGCTGCTCAATGTTCCACTCTGGTTATAAAGCTTTGTAAAGCAGAGGGGAGCTGCAGATTCATGCAATAAGTGTGAGTTCATTACAACGAGTGACCCCTTTCACATTGTCGCACTGATTTTATAATTGTAATTTGTTGAAGCTATCGTGACTCCATAGCTGTGTAAAGCTGCTGAATCAAATAGTCGATCTACTGCATGTGTGTAATGTATCTGCAACTTTGACGATCGATTCATCATTTCAGTCATTTTTGATGAAAAAAAATGTCCTGGTTCCAGCTTCTCAAATTCGAATATATGCAACAATAAAGGGAGTCTTCTCTGATAAAATTGAATAAACAAAACACATCAAGACTATTTAAGATGTCGCCGTTGGCTCTGAGCACTTGTGATGGGCATGTTTTGCTTTTTGCTGTATAGACCAAAGGCTTAATCAAGAAAATAAGTAGAGTCATTGATAACAAAAATAATTGGTAGTTGCAGCACTTCACAGCGTGAACAATAGGACTAAGAAAGTAACAAACTTCTATTTACTTGTGTGGTTGCGTAAGGAAATGTGGCGTCCAGAAAGTGAATTAAAAATGTTCAGTCTAAGAAATCCAACCATTGATTTTATGCTACAACAGAGCTGATCTCCTCTTATGAAATATCATGAAATTTTGATAATAGACATCTGGGATTCCCTGCTATTGGCAACAATGACGTGTCAAAATAGAAATCCATAAGCCTCTCTTGACAGTGCACTAAAGTGAACACATTCCCTTGATTGATTAGACATCCAGCTGACAGATACCCAGCGATTGTTTACTGTGGTGGGCCCTGGCAACGACTGGGCGTTAATCGCTGTCTGGTCCAGCAGTATTTCAACACTGTGTCTCATTCCTCAGAGCCATCAGCAAGCAGGTTCACAGCAACCACACACTCCCAAATAAGCGTCGCTGGTTTCCTTACTAAACCGCAGTGCACCCCTGCTGTGTTTTCCCGTGCCGTCACCTCTTCAAACTGATGTTTTCACTTGCAGGTGTACTGCATTGACAGAGAGTGTAAGGAACATCACTCTGGATAATTCATGGGTAATTACCCATCGCACTCGTACGATCAACATTTTCAGAGAATTCCCTTCAGCTTTGTAAGTACTCTTATAGGAAGAAAAACTGCTGTTTACCATGTTGGAATTGAGAAATGGATAATCACTTAAGTAGCATGTTTGGTTTGTGTCGTTTCTTTTTTTTATTTCGCACAACATTTTTCCAGTGGATTAGCTTTTCTTCAATATCATATGCATTATTCAAAATACAACAATTTTTTTGTTGCAAGAAATGCTTCTTGAATTTTAAAGCCCTGACGGGGGGGGGGATGCCTTTCGCTGCTATCGGGTGCTGCTAAAAACTTTTCACTCACTTCTACACCTCATTATCCATTCAAATCACAACAGCACATCAGGTGAGAGTGACTGACAACAGCTCAAGATGGAAACCATGAATAAACAATGATACTGGTGACATCCCCCACCAGGCGTCCTTACATTCGGAAAGAATCAATGTCAGACTTATGGCTCATTGCTTTCCCTTGCTGCATTGTCTGTGATGTGTGAGAATTTTATGCTTTCAATGACCCATGCTTTGCACTGTATCAAAAACACAGCAGGCCGAGCATACAGACAGAACAGCATTACTGCCCCCCCCCCATTTTCCAGCTGGTGTTGCCTGAAGAAGACTTATGTGGTTCTGCGAAGGTGATTTCGTTTGGTGTGCTTGGAGGAAATGTTATTTTACAACACACTGAGCGAGGTACTTTCCACGCAGGCCAGTAAACAAACACATGTTTGGGGGTATCAGTTCTGCTTGTACTAGAGAAAAGGAAAGAAAAAAAAACTGCATATCAACAAGCCATCATCAGCTGTGTCAAGAGTGGGAGGATGTGCTCATTGAATTACTACGTTTCTGCTGCTGCAATCAGTAAAGAGTGACTCAAGCCAAGAGCGTGGTAGTTGGTTTGAGACATTTCTATTAAAGCAAATATGGTTTAAACGGGGCTGTGGGTGAGCTGGTATTCTCATACTGTTACATGTATTCATTTCCTGAACCGCATGGCACCAAACAGCTCCTGATGATGTCATGGATCTCTGTATCATTAATATTGGACAATATTTTCATTTCCCCTACTTGGAAGTCGTGTCTATCACATGCTGTGTTCAGTTTCCAATTTGCCACAAGACTGCCTGGGTCAATCTCACTATTTATCTGGGTTTAAACTACCTAACAGTGTTATAAAAGTCCTTTGGAATTGAGCTATTGCTTCCTATGTAGCAAGTGTCCCATCTTTGCCGACTATAGTAGGACTTGTGACCGGTTACCATTTTCAGTGGATAGAATTTATTTAAAAACAGACCAAAAGAGATTCTGATGCTCAAAATACTAACAATGTTGCACACATTATAAAAATAAACTTAAGTAGAAATATACTTTTACATTTCCTGCGATATGTATTCAAATCTTGCTTTTATTTAGTGTGCTGTCAAAGGTATAGTTGTAAAAGAAACACCATACCAATTCCATATGTACTGTCAAGTATAGTTTCAGGCTTCAATAATACTTGAGTCATGGACTCCCAGAGTTATTTCCAGTCTTAACATCAGGTTTCTATTGTTTTATTTCTTATTCAGGTGACATAGTCTACTTCAGCTATTTTGGCACATTAGACCAACAAACGCTGAGGCTGCTTTGTAGTCTTCTAGTTATCAACCTTATGCTACAGTGTTACTTTCAGGCATAATTAGTTTTGAAACCAAATAAGTATTCTCTATCAGCCGAAATCCTTCTATGCATTCTATTTTATTCTATTTCCAAAGGCCTACCAGTTTCACTTGAAAATGCATCTTGACACTCTACCAAAGTCTGAGGACATGTGTTCTTTCTGTATTCAACTGACAAATAAAAGCTCTACAAATAATATATCCACATATGTACATTCTGTGTATAGAAAAATGTACTTAGCTACCAAAAGTCACTGATTAAAATATTTTTTAAATGCCTGTGACAGACAGATGTCCGCAAAGCTTCTTATTAAAAACTGAAAGTCTGAAAAAAGACAGAAAAACTAGTCCATGCATTTGTTACGTCTAGGCTGGATTATTGCGACTCCCTGTTATCAGGCTGCTCCAATAAGTCCCTTAAGACTCTCCAGCTGATCCGAAATGCCGCGGCATGTTTACTGACAAGAACCAGGAAAAGAGATCATATTTGTCCAATATTAGCATCTCTTCACTGGCTCCCTGTAAAATGCAGAATATAATTTAAGATCCTTCTCCTCACCTACAAAACCCTTAATGGTCAGGCACCATCATATGTATCTTAAAGAGCTCATAGTACCCTATTACCCCATTGGAGCACTGCGCTCCCAGAATGCAGGGCTCCTTGTGGTTCCTAGAGTCTCTAAAAGTAGAATGGGAGCCAGAGCCTTCAGCTGTCAAGGTCCTCTCCTGTGGAACCAGCTCCCAGTTTGTGCACTGGAGGCAGACACCCTCCTCACATTTAGGAGTAGGCTTAAGACTTTCCTCTTTGATAAAGCTTATAGCAGGGCTGACTCAGGTGACTCTGCTGCTGCTATTATTGGTATTGCTCTTATTATTAGTATTACTATTACTGTATTGCTACTAGTATTATTTTTATTAATGTTAACATCAATACCATTGCTACTACTATTGCTTTATCTACTGTCCTGCTGTGTTCTCTTTCCTCCTGCTCTCTCTCTCTTTCTCTTTCTCTCACTCTCTCTCTCTTTACCCAACCGATCGAGGCAGATGACCGCCCACCCAGAGCCTGGATCTGGTTCTGTTTGAGGTTTCTGCCCGTTAAAAGGGAGTTTTTCCTTGCCACTGTCGCGTAGTGCTGCTCATGGTGGAAATTATTGGGTCTCTGTACATAGAGTCGGTCTAGACCTGTTCTATTTGAAAGAGTGCCCTGAGATAACTTTGTTATGATATGGCGCAATTTAAATAAAACTGAACTGAATTGAACAGTATAGTCTGATGTGATATAAGCTGCATGTCTTCAGCTCCTCAGTGCTGGTAATATTGTGGCCTTGTGCATATTTAGTGCTTAACCCAACAGTACCCTACACTTTTGAAGCACATAGGCATCTGTGTAACATGTTTGGTTCAAAAGCTTTGGAGGGTGTCGGAACCTGTGACTCATTACAGCTTTGAACTGCATTATGTTTCATTTTGTGGCTTCCTCCACATTCTTCACCTTCCTATCAGTCTGAATCTCACTTGGAAAGCAAGAAATTAGGGCAGCAGCTCCCAGGAGATTTCTGGAATAAAACAAGGTTTCTGGAATAATGTGTGCACTGTGAGTGGTAATAGCATTTCAGTCAGTAATCATTGATTGTGTAAAAATGATTATGAACATGCTATTGTCTCCCCATTCCTGGAACATATCCGCATCCGTGATCAGACAAAGAATTGCATGGAGAGCAGAAAAAGAAAATCACACACTTGTTTTAACAATGTCAACAGCACTGTTTCCTGGACTCACCTCTTCAGGTGGAACTCAAACACTTCTTTGACTTTGAAGACCCCTCTGAGACAAAATACCAAGCTTGAGGTGGGCACTTACAGATCTAAAGTTTATAAGCTAATCTTGGTAAAACACACCATTTGAGGGAAATTAAATAGCAATGGTTACTCTGTGGTCCAGCAACAGGCACAGAAGCATGTCATTGAGTTACTTCCTGCTCTTAAAACTGAGGAGAGGTATGACACACACTAACTACACCAGAACAGAAGGCAACAGTCTGATACCATATTCTAAACCAGCAGGTGGAGCTCAACAAACTGCCAACAATGGCTTAGCAGCAGCTGAGTCATGAAATGTGCAACCTTCTCAATGCCCAATCAGATGGCAAGGCTGCCTTCTGAAACCATGACATCACTGTCCCAACACCTTGCTACGCACATGTCTGATATGTCCTCCCAAGGAACTTAATTCACTGCAATAATGTATGTTTCTTTTCACCTCTGCAAGAAAGTCATAGTGAATGACTGCTATTGAGGATAATCATTAGTGTTAGTAGCCTGTTGACTTTCCTTTCCACCCCCTGGGTATTGCTGTGGGGGAGTGACGCCCACATTGCAGCACGCTCATTTCAACTCATGGAGGTACAAGGTCTTACTTGGGAAGGTAGAGCCTGTGGATGACATCACGCAGCTCCATGGACAGCTGTCAGGATGAGTCAGGTGAATGTGGGCAGACTGAAAGTCGCTGTGTTCCTTATGTCAGGGAACAAAATCCTCCTGCAGTGAGGGAGCTTCCAGTTCAGTCAACGTCAAAGTATGAGTAACTTCTTAGACAGGAAGCTATAACATAACTTCCATGTCTGCAAAACAATAGATGATAACACGGTTGTGAAAGACGCTCACCTGTGGCTGCAATCATGAATGTTCTTCTTATCAGCATTGAGCAGTGCCAAGATAGATAGAAATACAAAAAGAATGAAATGTAAACTGTATGTATCACTGAGCAGAAAGCTCAGGAACCCCCCCCCCCTCACATTTAATAACATGTCATTTATATATTTTGGACAATGAACACCTAATGTTATGATTAAAAATGGAAAAATATCATATATTCACCGTGTTGTCTATTTCTTTTAATCCACCATAGTGCCACACGCTACAAATTTGCATATGCTCAATTATACATTCAGTGTGTGACAAACATGTGCACTTCCTCATAATGAGATGGAATTATGTATAGCATGCTGTGCTCTTATCATTTGTCGGGCCCAACAGGTACAAAAAGACTGAAGGTCAAGGACACCCCAAACTTGGCCTCCCCCCCAATAAACAAATCTCTGTTACACTATGTAAGTGGCAGGTCCTCCTCCACACAAGACAGTTCACTGATGTGTGTAGATCTCCGTTTGCAGGAATGAAATATGGCTGGTTAATGCATAACCTTTCAGTTTTGGCACGGTTAAAACTCTATGGACAAAACAATTACTTTGCCATTTATTATCGCACAAAAAATATATATTCAGGAGCGTCTTTGCAGAAGATAATTCTATTTTAAGGCCTTCATTAAGAGCCCCATAAGTACATTTGTAGGCTTGTTCTCTTCAGGACTGTAATTCATGCTGCACTGGTGGAGCTTCTTAATTAACACCTACTCCAGCCAACAAATAGAAGTGTGTTAGTTGTACTTGCCTGCAGAACAAAACACCATTGTTTTGTAATGTTCTCTGTGGCCACCTCCTTGAATTGCAGATGACTGTTAGTGTATCCATTGTGTGTGTGTGTGTGTGTGTGTGTTTAAGGTGGAAAAGTGAGGCAGGAGAGGTGGCACCTGGCCTCTTTAGATAATCTATTTAAGGCTTTCACACTTCATTAGGCCCAAACAAAAATGCTTGGCTCTTGAATGTGTTTATCAAATGTCTCAATGTTATCAGTCACAGCTGCAACAAACCATAAAAGTGTGACTACTGCATACTGATCATAGCTTACCGTGTATAGTTTTTCTTGACCTTGAAATTGTAAAATTTGCGACATCTGCAACACGTCTCTAGCTATCTGAATAGAAGTCTTATTTGAAATGTCAGCGCTGCTGTAGTGGGATGTTTATTATATATGAATAAAATATGAGAAACCTGCTCATTGTGTGTGTGCACCTGATGCCGCACCAGCTGACTCTGGAGCAGTCTTTCTCTGGCATCTTCTGTTGAATTTGTTAATCCAAATTTTGAAGGACTTAAAAACAACAACAACCTATAATCTGTGTTAACGATAGACATGGGATAAATGCAATAGTATGTCATTTCTGAGAAGGGTTGACACCAAGCTGCTCTGAATTGTATTAACAAAATAAAAGGAAAGAAACAGAGGGAACAGATTGGGTCTTGTGGTAGCAATGATGACAAACTGTAAACTTCGAAATAAATAGTTTTAAAATCTGGACTGCTGACATGTTGACACAAAAAGGCTCTATTTTGCATCATGTGAGCTCAGGCGTTAAATGGGCCAACAAGACAAAAGGGGAACTTCCAAAACGCATATTCTGCTAAACAACAGTCATGTGAAGGAGAAATACTTTACATTAGTTACATGTGATTTGAGAAGATATATATATATTTTTTAATAAACTACATATTTTCTCCAAGTGGATACATAGTGCTTTAGAATGAAACCCTTCACCAAAATCACCTTTTATTTTGGTGAACAAAACAATGCTTTGTTTTGGGAGTTAAAATGTGCACATTATGTACACAAGGAAGGCTGAAATAATGGCGTCATTTTAAAAATCAGTTTAGTTATGACTTTATGTACAGCGGAACAGGATTAGAGAACTGAAGAGTGAGAGGTGACCGACACAATCCCATTTCCATCAAACGGCAAATAATGAAAAATCAGAATCATGGAATGATTTACAAGGTGGAAATATGGTGCTTTGCATTTTTGCCTCGTTAAGATGTCCTAAATTCAGCTCTGGATCAAAATAACAGGGTCTCAGTGTACTAGAGATCAAGTGAATCGCTGCTACCAGGATTAAATGAGCTGTTGACCTTCCTTTTCACTACAGAGACCAAAGGCATGCAGGGGAAAAAGCTTCTGGGTTGATGGCTTCATGTTCAGCTGACATGATAACTTAGTCCAGCGTTATTATCCTACCTAGCTTGCTGTTCCTGCCACACTGTTTTTTTTAACTTCCCTCCTGGTAAGCAGTTCCAGTAGTGTAAAACCGCTGTCCAACAACAGCTCGTCCTGGTCCTGCACTTGTTTTCTGGAAGCACTAATTAATCCATATATGGACACACAGAGCGAGTGCCACGCCCCAAACACCTCCTCGTCCTGCGGGCCTGCTGCGGCCTGTGGTCGCCCCGCCCCGCCCCGCCCCGCCCCGCCCCGCCCCGCTGCCAGGAAGTTCAGGAACTCGGTCACCGCCCCAGCCCCCACTCCTCCCCCACCCCCTCCTCCATTGTTGGGCAATAGTCAGCGACGTCGAAACGATCTTAACCGAAACTTCCCAGCTAGTTAACTGCCGAAGGTCTTTCCAAGTCGCACTCCCGCTCACTTTTCGATATATTTTTTCCGAGAGGAAGGACCGTGTTGTCGCCAGTCGGGAGGACTAAACTGAGCGAGCGAGGGAGCGAGGGGAGGGAAAAGGGAGGAAAACTTTTGAGGCTTGCAACTCCGTAATTCTCATTCCTCCATTTTGAACTTTTAAACTCCCAGCTTTTTGTTTTTTTCCCCTAGTGGATTGTTTTCGGTAAGTTTGCAGCGCGCCCTTACTACTCCCTTCGAGGTAAACAGTTTTACGTGGAATCGTTAATTGGCTAGTCCATTATCACGACAATTGTGTTCAAGCAGGCTAACGGCGCTAACGTTAATGCTGGTTGTGTCGGCTAGCATTACCGCTAGCAAGGTGCCGTGTTCGCACTGTGCACGTTAGCAGGTGACCTGCCGTACGGTGAGCTAGGTTGGCTCAAATGTGACCTGTTGGTAAGAAACGCCTGTTGTTAGTCGGCCGTCTTTTGTCGAGCCTGGTTTTAAAAGTCGACACAACCGCATCGTTTACTTGTTACACTGCCAATTAACGTTACTTTTAGCTCGCCCAAAAAAAACAAAAAACAACGTTAGTTTGCGTGACGTTAGCAACAACAGGTGCGAACTTTAGCTGACGTTACTTGACGTTAGTTTTGTTGCACCTAGCTTAGTTAGCTGTCGCTCCTCCGTTGGTAATTGGGGTTACATGTGGTGGTGTTTTAGTTTTGGATGGTTCTTACTTGGATCGAGTGTTTAAGTTATTATAAAATTCACAGTCTCTTTGGCCAAATGGCTAATTTGCTGAAGAGCCGTAAAGAGTTACGGCACTGAAACCCACTTGGAAGTAATCCCCCGTGGTATCCAGCGTTGCAGATGGTTTTTGGTTTCATCTCATTAGAGTTTGAACATGTATATCACACACGAGACTGCTTCTGCCACACCCATACTGAGGAAGGCGAGCGGAACTTCACATCCGTGTTAAATACACCGATTTCTCAGGTAGAAGTAGTTTGAATGGCCCAGGCTGAGGTGTGTGTGTTACCACCAGTAACTGCGACTTCTCTGTAAAGAGCCCTTCCTTCCGAGTTCCTGAAATGCGGTTTTTCAATGTATTGCACATCACAAATGGTTTAATAGATTTGTAATGTATCAGGCCTCAGAGGTTTCAGCAGTGGAGAGATCTCAAAGCATCCGCAAATGAAATCAAAACTATCTCCATGGTTAGATGCTGCTAGGGAATATATTTTCTGGTGATTTGTGTGAAGTGACCTTTCGATGCTGTAGTGGATGAGAAACCTTGCAGTGGTTGATAAGTAACTGTAGATTAAAGCCTCTGTGAGTAGTCAGTGAGATTTCTGTCCATGATAAAATGAGTTACAACTGTGCCAGACAACCTGCATCCACCCATACTGTCTGGCTTTTTTTTTTAAATGATATTAAAAGTTTATAGATCATAACAAGTACACCCCATCAAAGTGCAAACATTTGTCAGGGTTTTTAAGGCAGAATTGAAAGCGCAGCCACCCAATAAATAACAGTTCAATATAAGTAGTCATCACTCAAATGTTCTTCTGTTGTTTTAAATGTTTTAGCCTCTTTGTTGACAATGTAGGCTAATAGCTGTCTCCGATATTGTTCTCATACAGCTGACCAAGTTTTCAGTTGAAGCCCCTCAGCCCTCAGGGCTTGCTGGTTATCCCTTGCCCTCCACGTTGGATAGATAATCAATGGAGTTGCAGTCACTGCCTGAAAAGAGAAATTGAAATTGGTCCACAGTGTAACTGTGCTCTGCCTTTGGCAGTCATTCTGTGAGGGATGCAGTATTGCTGGCTCAAACGAAGACCGTAATATTTTAACTATTGTACAAACCAGACTAAAACATCTCTACGACAACAGTGTTTTGGAAGACAAAATGTATCGCTGCTTATGAAGAATGAAATTGACTTAGCCCTGGTCATCTGTTTCAACTTTTTATTCCTTGGCTTTGTCCACTTTTTTACTTCCAGAATTCCAGACACCATGACAAGCATCAACACTGCTAACATCAACTTTAAATGGGACCCAAAGAGTCTAGAGATCCGTACTCTGGCAGTGGAGAGGCTGCTGGAGCCCCTGGTCACCCAGGTAATGTAAACACTCTGTGCATTTGTATATAGAATAATAGGACCGGGTCACATAGCTCATAGCTGCAATGGGCACAAGGTCTTGGTTACAAGAAATGCTTGATAATACAATAATTTCAATGTGATGGTAGAGCAGAGATGATACTTATAGTATGAAGAAGGAGCTTCTTACAGCTATATTTTCTAAAACAATAGAAAGTGACATTACTTTAGGTATATTAAATGAAAACATTTTCCTTGCATCACCTATTCAGGATTTTCATATTTTATTTCAATACATTCTACATGTAAACCTAATTGGTGGATACTAATCTGATCACCAGTAGCCATTACTAGCATTTGCTGGAAAGCTAATATAGCAATGTCATAGGTTCTAGGTGTGAAAGTAGCTGTTGGCACAACTGTAGTGTGTCAAATGCTTCTAAGGTCCCAAAGCAGCTGTTTCTGTTGTTAAACCTTTTTGTATCCGTGCCATAGGTCACCACTTTGGTAAACTCCAGCAACAAAGGCCCATCTAACAAGAAGAAAGGACGCTCCAAGAAGGCTCATGTTTTGGCAGCATCGGTGGAGACTGCTACTCAAAACTTCCTGGAGAAAGGAGAAAAGATCGCCAAGGAAAGTCAGTTCCTTAAGGATGAGCTGACTGCTGCTGTGGAAGATGTCCGCAAGCAAGGTATATTGCAACACTACGTTGTTTCAAGCTTGTACAAAGTGCTTCTGAAGATAGGAGGGATGATAAATAAACCATAAGATATGTACATATCATCTGCCCTACTAGTGGAAGACCTTAAAATAAAAATATGTTTTGAGCCTCATAAATTTTATGAAGACGTGCATTTAGACCAGCGGTCCCCAACCTTTTTTGCGCCACGGACCGGTTTCATGTAAGACAATATCTTCACGGACCGGCCTTCGGGTTTGGGGGCATAAATATATCGAAATAAAATGATATGACCAGCATAAAAACAAAAATAAAGTGGATAAAAAATACAACTCACAATGACGCTGAATTAGTGGGAGCCCTGAGGTTGTGTCTCTGCAACGAGCCGGTCAAATCTAGGGGTATGGGAGACAGTGACACCCGAAGTGTGTTCCTTATGTCCAGTCTACTCCGTAATTTTGTTTTGGTCGCTGTCACTTGACGTGTCAAGAGACACAGACGCACAGACAGATGTATCCAGTCATTTTTCAAAATAAAACATATTTCAGACTCTGATAATCAATAAAATATTTTTTAATTTCATTCTCTGCGGCCCGGTACCAAATGACCCACGGACCGGTACCTGTCCGCGGACCGGTGGTTGGGGACCACTGATTTAGACCATTACAGATAAATTCAATCGTTATGGAGAATATTGATCTATCTGTATGTTTTTGTGTAGAGTTTGGTATGACTTGACTTGTACAACAAAGTGCCTTATTTACCTATCTACCACGATCGACCACTGAGTATAGAACACAATATAAAATCAAAAATTTACATTGCAATGTTGAATTGAAATATATTCCACAAGGGCTGGGCAATAATTATCTTATATCAAGGTTTCAAGGCTTTGATTGTGTAATTGTTTTACACTAATCTGTTTTAAATATTAAGGATTCTTAAGGGTTAAAAATACAGAAATTAGGTTTTTGTTTTACATGTTTGAAGAGTTTCTTTGTGTAATGTACGGTTATCAAAAAGGTTAGGTGTGATTTATATCTAAGTTAGAACATTCTCATTTATATTGTGATCATTTCAATCATCGTCCAGCCCTGCCCTATATCACTCAGCTCTGTTACACTATAGTCCTATAATTATAGAAACCAGCCTTCACCCTTTTGTTTGAGCGCTGTCAGACCTTTTTAATAGACCCATGTCAAGATTGAGAGCATAGTCAGATTTACTTGTTATCTTGTTTACACCAGCAGCAAAAACGGATCCTTCCTGGGTCTTTGTGTCAGTCTGTAAGACGTATTAGTTTGTAGCCTCAGTAGCTAAAGTTGTCTATATTGATGATGACAAAATCAAAAGTGAATCATCACACACCAGGGGGCTCGACTTGTGTATGTAGACTCTTGAGGGAGTGTTGTGTGTTAGGGATTTGTCTGGCATTCTGTGTAAGAGGTTAACTGCTGGTATACTCGGTGGAGTACTCGGCCGTTGTGTGACAGAAGTGATACACGTGTTATGCAACAGCTTGTGTATCTCGAGACTGGAATCTTCCAACAAATCACCAGGCAATTCAATTACCATTTAGTCTTATTTATTCTGTTTTTTGCCAGATATCTGACTGTCTTTAGACACACTAGCAGACCATTCAGACCAAGGAGCTTTGACTTGATGGTGGCTGTTATTACCTTGTGAAGCGACATCTGTGTCACTGTCTTTTCTCCCCAGATGCTCAGCGAGTTAGATGTCCCCTGTTTGAGCTCTGCTCTGAGTAGTTGGGAGGTAAATGACATGTTGCTAGATAGCCTGTGCAGTGCTCAGTGCCCAGGAATGTTACTGTAGTTGTGGTAAGCTGTCACTGGGCTGGAATTCAGTGACTGTTGTTAGCTGGTGCCTAGGCCTGGCTGTCAGCTATGCCATGCTGCTCAGTGGAGCGTGTCTGGACTGATAATACTGCTATTGAGTAGGGCAACACCCCCCACCTCCCTGGATTTGGGAAAGCATTTTCCACCCAGCTGTGGCTTACCATCTGTTTTAAAATGGGAGAAAAAAAACTCGGTGACATGATCATTAAGGATGTGCATACAATGCATGTTGATGTGGCTAGTGGACCAAGTTTTTTTTTTTTTCTCAAATTATTTCAAATTTTGTGGATGTTTATCTACAGTTAACATTCTCTGAATATTTAAAATTATATTTGATCTACCATAGGCATCACTAAAATCAGTAGACACATCTTACCCTGTTAAAGACCTATTCTTTACTCAGCCATTTCTGTCTGCTCGTGTCCTTGTACTCTCCGTTGTGCCCTTCCCTCCCTGTCTTTGTTGTCTTGCTGTTTGGAGGACTTATTGTGTGATATACATTTTAATAATTTCACCATGCACTTGGTGGGCTGCAGGTGAGTGTTAGATGGATGGAAGTTTAGTAAAGGATCACTGATCACTATGTATCTGCCACCTGAAAATGGCCTTATTGATTTTGTTCATGGGGGAATAACAGCCTGAAGGTGTGGACTGTGTTTGAGGTTTGTGTTGTCGATCATTTGCACAAACGGCTTTAGCGCTCTGTAGGAGTAAACTGTGAAGAATCTGAGATCATTGCTCTACTCTTTGGATAGTTTTTTCTATTTAAAATGTTGCTTTGCTGTATTTGAAAATTAATTGCAAAATGCCCCTTTCAAAATACAATTTCTTTACTGGAATAGTGATGGAACAAATGGCTGATTTAGTGATCAACAAAAAAAGTAACTGACAATTTTCATATTCAGTTATTGAAGTAATTTCCCCGTACAAGTACCAAATAATATTTGAATCTATTTATCTATACCAACTATTTTGATTATTTAATTGGTTCAGTAATCTTTGATGAACTGAATATCTTATTTTTAAGATGGGGTTGTGGAAAAATATATAATGCGTATTGCTCACTATTTTCTGATATTTTATAAAAAATATGTTGCAGATTAATCAATAATTAAAATAGTGGTCAGTTACAGCCCTAGTTTGTTTGAATTGAGTTGATTTGATTATCACAATGTAAATTGGGATGGACTGAATGATTTACATTAATAATTGCTAGATCAGTTGGTAATAAAGATAATTGTTAGTTGCAGCCCTGTTGGAGAAAATGTTACATCCAGTACATTATTATATGACAGTTGCTGCTGACGCAGTACTGCTAAAGGCACAGTCACCTCTGCCTCACATCCACATTACAGCTGTGTTACTCTGTGTGTCTGACAGACCACATACAGTATTATTCATTGTAACTGAATGAAGCTGCCTATACTGGCCCTGTAACAAAGTGTTTTTTTAAGCTTCATGTTTGTTCTCTTTAAACCCGCACAGCTAACTACATTGATTTAGTTTTGGGCTGTCAAAACTCTTCTGAACATGCTGCACAGCAGAATTGTGGCCAGCCAGTCATGGCTGGCTGAGAGGGACACATTCCATTCACTGGATATCCAACAATCTTTCTTTGCTTATTCTCTTGTTTGTGAGCATTTCAGTCGGAGTGTCTACAAAATACTTAGGATGCATGGATGTGCTGACGAGCTAAAATAAAAATGTAAAAGCAAACATCCCAGTAATACTGTAGTGGAAGATATTATTACTATACAGTGGTATTAAAGAGGTATTGGAAATGCACCATGATACTGTACAAAACGTTTCCTATCAAATGTTTTTAAAACAAATATATGAAAATGTAATTTTACTAGTTAATGACTAAGCATTCCAAAAGCATGTCATAAATTATAGGAAGTGCAACACTGCAACTGAAGTTGTTTTTCTAAGATGGTTTAAAATCAGGCAACTTGTGATTGGCATTGTCATTATTGTGTGTGTTTTATAGAAGGGGGGAAGCTGTATGCTCTACAGTAATACTTCAACAATTTCAGAAATGTAGTTTTTCACCGTCTCCTGAGAGTTTGATGAGAACATTTATACCACTCTGTCTGTCGGACTGCTGGAGCCAGGAGGCAAATATAGCTTAGCATAAAGATTGGAAACAGGGGAAACTGACTAGCCTGGCTAGATCAGGATGTTCTCATGAAGATTAAGAGCAATAGTATGAACTCAGTTGGATGACTATTATCTTATCACATTAACTGAACACAAACCCCGAATGTGGCAAACACTGATGTTCAGTTAGATGTTAGAAGTCTTTTTTAGAGTCTACATAGATTCTTACAAGCAGATAAGCAGACAAACAAGCAGAGCTGTTACACATTCAATCGCCTTTTGTTCTCAAAGCAAACATCAATTGGGGAACTCATCAACACACACAGGAAACATTCCAGTGGTCAAAGCCAAGAAGTCACTTAAATTTGTATCTAAATACAGCTTGCTTGTTTGTTATCTTGGAGTGAGAGAGTACACTAATGCTTTGACTCTGAACAAAAACAAAAGCAATCCACACAACTCAGCACCACTCGCATAGCCGGTTTATAAGATTTAGTTAATATTGTATCCATTTTTAATTATTGCCTTTTTTCTTCATGAAATATCATGCCACAACGTGTTGTTACATCCCATCTCATAACCTATTGTTGTCTTTGAAAGCATTCGTAATTGTCTAAATTGCTTACCCTGTTTAGTTTCATGGTGGCTGGAGTTGGTGCCAGCACACATTGGGTAAAAGGGGACGCACACCCTCTATCATAGCACGTCTCTGTAAGCAGAGTTGCCAAAAGAATAGAACTGCTTTCTATATATATACACGATTGTCACAGAAAAAGTATTTAGGAAGAAGGTAACAACTGATGAGCAGGAACTGCTGCCAAATTAGTTTTCAGTTGCCTTTGTTCCAGAGCACACCTCATTGCTGTAAGAAAATTCTTCATGTTGCTGCTTGTCATCTGTTTTTGCTTCAGTCTCTATAGAGCTGTACCACGTCATAGCAAAGTGGACAAGATAAGTGCTTGCCTTTTTATTGGCTTTGGTTCTCTAATGCAGACATGGCTGTTATAAGGCATTTTTTAGCTTTTGAATTTGGCTGTCTCCACTGAAGTAAACTATTTACAAACTTACCGTCTTGTTCATAATGTACCCAGTCAACTGTGCAGGCCCATCCAATGTAGGACAAAGCATGGTGCTGGACAAATCAGACAGTGGCCCTTTTGTCATGGCTTTGACCTCCTTTTTTTTTTTTTTTCTTTTGTGCTTTTTTTGTTTCGTTTGAGTCCTCTGTGTTCTTGTCAGTGTGCAAGCGGAAATTATTACTGGACATTGATGAGGTATGTGTGCCTTTGTCATTCTGCGTGACATGTGCTCACCACTCAGCAGGCAGGGGAAATGCGTCAGACTCTGTCCAGCACGCTCCTCTTTGTCTCAAATGAAGACTTCTGATGCAATTAACTTGTTTCCTGGAATGGACTGTGGCTGCTGACAGTCCTCTAGACTACTACTACTATAGGCTGCTACTAATATTGATAAAAAACTGATTTTGCACATGAAGTATTTTGTCTGGTTTAATGGAACAGGAAGGCAGTTCATTTAATAGAAAAACAATTATGCGATTTTGATCACATAATTATAGTGGGTGTCATATTTTCACAACCTGTTGAGGCAAATGACCTAGGTAATTTAAATGTTAACAGCTTTATTGTTGGATATTTGTTCTTTCATGATTGCAAAAGATGGGAAAACGGTTTACTGGTCAGACAACCAGTGATTAAGTACACATTTTCCCAATATCTAGTTCATAGTAGTTTCAGTTTAAACCTTGGAGTTACAGAAGGTGTTTTTCTCCTTGTTTTGTCACTCAGGTGACTCAATGCGGCAGGCTTCTGGAGAATTTGCTGAAGACCCCTGCTCATCTGTGAAGAGGGGCAATATGGTTCGTGCTGCCAGAGCCCTGCTGTCGGCAGTCACACATCTGTTGGTGCTGGCAGACATGTCTGATGTCTACAAACTTCTACTGCAGCTTAAACTGGTGAGATAATTTACATTCGTCTGCATGTTATACATTACAAACAAGCTTATTTATGACATCTGAATATGTAATTATTCCACTCAATAAAAAACCGATTACTTATTTTGAAAATACATTGTCTTATTTGCATATACTATTTACATGGGCTAGAGTAATGCAATTTACCTAATAGTGAACATTTACACAATTTGTTAAATGTCCAGAAAGATGGATTTGTAACTAGACATAATTTTATTTATTTGTTTATTTTTTGCCATTGTGTGATCAACAAATGCTTGATATTGCTCCCTCAGTTTCTCACTCAGGGACACTGCAGGGTCAGCGGAAACCGGGCCCAATGGGAGTGTAAAATTAAGTAAAACTAAATGGGCTACATTTTTGGAGTAGCTCTTCCATGTCACAGCAATTAGCCCAAATGTCCTTGCTTGTTTTTGGCTAGAAGAAGACAGGTGGCAATTACTGAATTAATGTTTCCCTTTGTCAGGAACTCTTTTTTTTTTATTTATTTTTTTTAAACAAATTAATTCATAAGCTACACGCAATTATATTAAAGCAAAAAATGTGGTCTTTGGTGGGTGTGTTTTTTAATTTCTGATTTAATTCAGCTTACTGGAACTTTTCAGCTACAGCTAATTTAAAATCACAGCTTGATTTGATCGCAATTTTGAAAATTGCTTTTAGAAATCTCGATGCGTTCAGCCCTAGCTCACACCTAGACATTAAACACAGTTATATTTTATGAGTTTTAGGTAAGTGTTGACCAAATTGATCTTTAAATTTGCAGTAAAGAACCATAACTTTTCTATATTTGAAATACTGTCTTAACTTTTTCTATCATCCTGGCTCAGGTGGAGGACAATCTGGTGAAAGTCCGCAATGCAGGAACAGAGCAGGACCTTGGGATCCAATACAAGGCCTTGAAACCTGAAGTGGACAAGCTGAATCTCATGGCTGCCAAGAGACAGCAGGTAATGAATGTACAGTTAGCAAAAAAGACAAGGTGGGAGCACAGGAGTGTGGTAGCTTTAATTGGTTTGGGATGTTGTCAGGTACCTGAAAGAGTGCTAGTGGTCTTGTCACTCATAGCAAAACATTCTTTCAAAGCTACATAGCAAATGGTCAGTAAAACAGTGGGTGGAAGCAAGCGAGAAGGATAGTATTTCATGCTTTAGCTGGATAATTAGATGTAGTAAGCATGAACAATGTTCTTATTACCAATTGCAGTGAAGTAGACTGGGAGTGCAAGAAAAGAGCATTAAATGTGACAAAACCCATTTCCTTGTGATGAGACATGGCACATTGTTTTTCTCCTCCATGGTGTAAGTGATGGTCCAACAGTCAAGTGCACTTTATGATGCATTTTCCAGATGAAACAACCTCATAAGCTTCTTGATGCAGATCCAGGAGATGCACAAGCCTGTTAATTACTGAAAATGTTTTTATTTTGAAATTATATTCCTTTTAATTTATTTGTCAAGATTATCATCAAGCTAACTACAAAGGAAGTAATGTAATGTTTTGTAGCTGTTCTTCATGCCGGCCTGAGTGATGCATCATGTACGCAGGGTCCCAACAGTAAGGATTGTCCGATGGCCCGGGCTAGTAAAAAGTGACGGTGGGCCAGTTCTCCAAAAAGTGGAAAAGAAAATCATGAATCGTAAATAATTTTCCAGATAGTGCATCATGAGTGTCATTACTACTTCTGCTCTACTCTGAGACTTTGCTGTGTCTTGCTGGCAAAATATTATTTACACAAGTTTTTTTTAAGTATTTAAAATGAAATTTTAAAATCCTTGAGACATATTAAAAGTAAGAATTCATTACTTGACTCTCTAGAATTTTGTTTTGAGTAATCCCTTCTCTTAGACTTTTATAAGACACCTTATCCTTTTTTGTAATTAATTGACTTCCTAATTTAAATTATTTGCCTACATTTACAAGCTGTCTTTTTAATAAAACTTTGGCGGGTGAATTTGTCTGACCACACCTTGAGAGTGCACTCATATGTAAAGTGCCACCGAAAATGGCAATGTTAAGTTGGATAATGAATGTAAAGTTTTTTCCAGGGGAATGAAGCAATTGCATCACATCAAAGTTTCAGCAGTGTTGAGTACCAGCTTCAGGCTTCAAAACAAAATCAACTCAGAGACCAGACAATTCTTGTTCTCCATATTATCCCTTCTTTAAATGGAAACCTGCCAAATTGATCATTGATGATTCTGAAGAAATTACTTTTACTTGTAATTGCACTTTTTTATGGATAACAAAATGTGTTTAATCACAGTGAATGCAGGGAGTAATGGAGCTTAAAGACAATTTTTTTTTCTTCTTCTTAGAACTGGTCTCAAGCAATAGTCTCTGCTCTGGGTGTGTTCCATTTTGAAGGGGATGCTTTCCTTTTGTTTATGCAAGCTGGGTTTTTTTAATGCCATAAATATATGCCAGTGATCACTATCTTCTCTCCTCCCTCCTCTGAAGATATAATTGTAATATAATGCAGAGGTCTGAATAGCAACGCATTAAATTGCAAAGGCATATTATAATGGCCTGATTATGACTGTGTTGCATTACCGCAGGGGACAGAATATAAATCTGGGTCATCCAGAACAAACTCTGTCACACTTAGTGTTTCCATAAGGGCATGACAGGCCCATTTTGAATCTAAAGTACATTACCCTGTATGTATTCCATCTTCCAGTTTAACCCTTTATTTTTTTCTCATTCCTTCTACGCTCTTCCTCATCTCATTCTGCTAGGAGCTAAAGGACGTCCACCACAAGGACCAAATGGCTGCTGCACGCGGAGTGCTACAGAGGAACATCCCCATGCTGTACACAGCATCCCGTGCCTGCCTGCAGCACCCTGATGTGGCAGCCTACAAGGCCAACCGTGACCTGATCTACAAGCAGCTGCAACACGCAGTCTCCGGCATCTCCAACGCCGCCCAGGCCACTTCCACTGAGGACTCAGCACTCAGTCAGCCAGCAGGGGGTGGAGAGCTTGCCTACGCCCTCAACAACTTTGATGTAAGTAAAATGAGGGGTTTACAATTGACATTTTGCCTTTTTTCTTGTGTCTAGCCAGATATCCAGATTAATAAAAACATGACCTTTAGGATAATATTGTTCTCTCCATCTTCTCAGTAAGGTTTAGTCCTAAAGGTATGATAAATATTTATTTATGAACAGTTAAGCTGAGGGCTTGTTCAGAAAGGTTATAATTGGGTCAGATTTTTAGTTTATAGAACTAACCCAACTGAATCATAAAACGACCAAAACCCTGGAAGGGCTTGGGGTCGAGTTGGAAATTAGGACGAGATATTTGGTCAAATTGGAAAATGGCTTTGGGGTACACTGAATATTTTCTTGAGTCACTACAACTTAATGCCTTGATTTGCTCCTATGTCAAAGGAGATTTGCAGAAATCTAGCTTTCAGAAAGAGACAGACGTACATTACGCTGTACTTCTAAATACATCCTGTAATCTAACAGTTTGCGTGTTGCTTTCTAGTCCCTCATATATTCATGCTTAAAACCTTTTTATATCCCTTGAGTCAGTAACTGTTATCCAGTGTGTCCATAAAATCCACAGCTCACTCAAGTGAACTAGTTTTTAACATTTTATTCGTATTAGAATCAATTTTTTTATTTCTTTCATTTTTTAGTTCTCTAATTGTGCATATAGGTGTTATGGCATTAAACTAAATTCAGCTTTTAAGACCTTCTTCAAAAGTAAGTAGTTATATGAAACATGACACAGTAGTCACCATAATATTGACATCAAACAACATGAAGATAACAGCTGGATAAAACATTGAGCTAATCATCCTAATGTTGCCTGGGGCGTTAAATGCAAAGATGATTAACCTGATCTTTTTTTTTTCTTTTCACTGCCACTGACTTCCATCAGACTTTCAAAGCACCTTTATTTTACAGGAGATTTGTTCATATACATACAGCTCCACAGTGACAAATTACATCTTGTTCAATGAGTTCTACAGGCGTAAAGGTTTCTATTGTGCCCTCTTACACTTCATTTATCTGTGTTGATCAGTTCTTTAGTAATTTAGCAAGTAACAATTTGTAACGTGATGTGTTGCTTCTGCAGTGGCATTGTTTACCCACGTGATTGATGCAATCTGCATGTTTTACGTGCCCATGGCCATATGTCGCACTTAATTACTTATTGCCGGTTTCAGGCATTTTAAAGGTTGTTCCAAACCAAGGTTTGATAACTGTGATGGGATCTATGTGTCTGTCACTTCCCAGGCGTTGCACAAAACATATTGAACAATTTAAAATAAATGATTTAAGTCATATTTAATAGCTTGCTGAAAATCCTGTGTAGTCAATGGACTACCTGAAGTGTGTGACCCATTGACATCACCAGATGCTTGGTGTCCTCCCTGATGATAGTCTGCCAGGCCTGCAGCTAAATTCAAGTACTTGTCTCTGGACCTTTTGTGAACACATGCTCACTTGGATTGAAGTGGTGACAGACATGGCCAGACAGCAACATTGAGCTGTTTGCCCCTAAAGTTATTAATCAGCACCGGTGACTGATCACTCAAAGATTACTGCTGGGATTATCAGGCCTGCAGAGGATAACTATTAAGTCCTGGAGGCTTTTCAGATGTCTGAACTTTAGAATGAATGGAGGAAAATGTATATAAGAAAATAAAGATGTGTACCTGACATCACTGTTGGCTTCACTCACTAGATTTCCCTGTTTCAAGTGTTGAAACAGAAAAAAGATGTTTTCTTTTCAGGAATGAACTGGCCACTTGGGCCGGGGGATTACAGTTATGGAAATATATGTTAAACTCTTATAAACTATAAAAATATTTGTTAAAAGACTAATCTACATTGCAGAACGTCACTCACCCAAAAAACTCGTATGCAGGTCTTTTCCAGACTAGCTCCATTCTGGTGACCAATTTCAAATGCAAGGCAAAATTAGCAAATGAGTCAGCCCCCCCAATTCTCCGTCTCTCTCGCTCTCTCTCTCGCTCTTCTTTCCTCCTCCGTGTCTCTCTTGTGTGCCTGTTGCCATGGTGATATGACACGCAAGCAGAGGAGGTCAGATAAGACGGGAAGGAGGGGGCTGGAGGTGGCCGTGATAGAGGGCGGGCTGGCTAATACGCCACAATTCTAACCGCTGAATTGTTTAATATTTTGTAGCAATAAGGCATCTGTGAAAACGCAGTGTTCGTTTGTCATTGAGGAAGTCGGCTTTCTTTATTTAGCAACCAGAAGCATCATCGTGATACCATAACCCTCTGCAGTGCCTCTCCAGCATGTCAACTAGTTGCATCCCTCAGCAGGCTTGCCCCTGTGAAATCAGACATTTAAGTGTTCTCATATTCATAAGCTCATTTGTTGTCTGAAATGGATCTTGTAGTCCACATTGCATACATGGTGCTACTGCTTTCTTTTTGTAACTCATTGTTAATTAATTCATTAGGTCCTTGGAAGATTTTCTTCTGTTGCTGTGATGATTTGGTGCATTTTGTGACTTGTTTTCTTTGGTCAGGGCACCATTCATGCTTGTCTGACTACAGAATTTGGATTCAGAAATGTATTTCTTGTTTTCACACTTTTGTTCATTTGGGTCAGAACATTTGATTAAGTAAGGACATGTTGGCTTGGTTATGAATATATAAAAAATGAGTAGAGCATCTTTTTTTTTTTTTACAACATTGTGCTGTATTACAGAAAACTGTTAACTTAAATTTGAGAGTGAGGTGGGTTGTCTATTACCTTTTCTCTTTTTTTATAATTTTAAAATCTGTTTTATTTGTGTTAACCACTTTTGAGCACTTAATGACAAACATTCAAGTCCTCTTAAAATCCTTTTTTATATTTCTTTATTGCCCACACTGGATATCACTATTTTAAGAGCTGAGCATGGGACAATGTCATTGAATCGACGGCAAAAGTTACCATAGCTTAATTCCCTTGTCGCTGTATTATTAATTAGTCAAGAAATGGCATGTTATTTTACGTTACTCCTGGTCTAATCCTTTTTATTTTTGTTAAAGATGTGGCCACTATGATCCTGGAACTGTAGACAAAAGTTATTGTGTATTTGCCTATGGACACAATGTAGACAGCTTGGCAAATTCTTCTGTTTTTAGAAGACAGCTGGCCTGTCAATCTGTCAAATCAGCCCTCCCCTTTCCTACCTTTCCTGGGCTTGGAGTGGGAGAGATCAGTGTACCATGATGACTTTTAGCATTTTTTTTTCCCCTGTGTAATTTCCCCTCTGACCCTCTTCTTACAGAAACAAATCATCGTGGACCCCCTGGCATTTAGTGAGGAGCGCTTCCGTCCCTCCCTTGAGGAGCGCCTCGAGAGCATTATCAGTGGTGCTGCCCTCATGGCCGACTCTTCTTGCACACGTGATGACCGCAGGGAGCGCATAGTGGCTGAATGCAATTCTGTGCGCCAGGCTCTTCAGGACCTTCTGTCTGAGTATATGGGCAATGTAAGTGTCTTACCTTTCCATTTTCTTCCTGCTGGCACCACACCACCTCATACTCTATATCCACAACAGCTCACTTTATTTTTTGATTTGCATTTGGCGACAGTTGGTCAGAGGTCAAAAGCCATACAGAAGTCAAAGAAATTTAAATTTGAAGATTTACTTTCAGCCTAGATACATTTTAGAGGTAAGCATTCAGTTGGGTTTCTATGTTAAACCTAAAATGTTTTTAGATGAACTTAACTTGCTTTACAATTACTGTCATTCTTCTGGTTGGAGAAATCAAGTTAATCCGAACATCTACCTGTACAAAGCCCTGTGGAAAAATACAATTGTTTCAATTGTCATATGCCTAATCACTTACCTTTCTTTATGTCCTAATGAAAAATGTTAAGCCATCTAATTCTAACCAAATTCCTACCTAATATTTACTTGAACGACAGTTGCACTTCCAGCTGCTTGCAGACTTTATTTACTTTTACTTAACCTGTGTGGAGAGGGTTAATGTTGCGTTTGAGGACAAATTAAAGTAATTTTTTCAGGTCATAGTCTTGATAATGGCACCATCCTGCCTATTGCATAATCTATGGAAATCTACACTGTGCCTAGAAATAAATGGAAAATACAGGACTGTAATCATTAGTTATCTTGTTAATCAGGTCTTTGTAGTTAGCATATACATTTCAAATTCAATTGTAAGATTTATGGAGCCGAGTATGGAGAACAAGTATTGTATGGCAGACCACAATGTTGTTGGTTCTCTGGGGTACCCCATTGTCAGTTTTTTGTTAAGAAAAAGCTGCAGGTCCCTTTGGGTGCATAATGTGGATGCAGGTTGGGATGCCATTAAATATAAACATTCACTTTTAAGATAATTGTTACTATTAGTAGTAAGCAATTTTTTTCACATGAAAAGTACAGAAGTGATTCATTTATTACAGTGCATAGTGAGCCTTTTTTAATATTCTTGCTTCAGCTTACAGATAAACACTACAATAGAATCATTCTGTCTACTTCTCAGGGTGTGTGCTGTCCCCAACATCTACATGTCATGCTGTAGGCTATAGATTGTTAGGCTCTGCAAATTCTTGAAAAAGGTGATTGGGTTAATACATAGAAGAACGCAGAAGATGGTCGACCTGGGAGATTCAGCTCAGGGCCCAGAAATCCTCCAAGGCAAACCGAAGCCCTAGGCGCACTTCTTAATTGCCTCTGTGACTGGTAGGCTATGTGATGTGTGATTTTTGATTTTATTTAATTTTTTTAACTGGAGTAGGAGTTTGGTGTTTTTGCTGTGGTCTGGTAGATAGTTCGATCTGGTTGGATTTTAAGCTGCTCCGTGGTCGTACTTCTTAAATTGGATGGCTGTTCCTGATGCTGCTGTTACAGTTTTACACAGTGAATACTTCTACTCTAAAATTACTTGACCAGCTGGATACATTTTCAATGGCAAGTCAGTGGACCCATTTACACATTTCAAGAGTCTCATATCACATAATACACTTAGCCAAGTATATGCGTCTCTGCTAGCTGGATCACAAATCTGATTCCAAATAGTCTTTGTTTTCCCGACCACATGCAAATTGGGGTCGGACCTCCTCCAGTCCAAAAGGAGGTTGTAATTCACATGAAGCTGTTTCGTAAGTAGAAGAATAACTTCCGTAGATCATTAATTTGTTCAACTGATCACGGGTCAGTTAAACACTATAGCAGCTCTGTGTGCCTTGTATTTGATCATATGTATACAAATCGCTAGACGTTTTTCCTTGCTGCTTTAATGAGACAGAGAACAAAGGCTTATTGTAGTGTAGGTTTAGCTGCCGCTATCACAAGGACAGAGGAGACTGACCATGAAGGTATTAAGAAAATCAGATAATGAGTGGCTACTTCTACAGACTATGGGAGGGTAAAAGATGACGTATGCCAGTGTTTCCACGGGTTCATGAGATCCAGGCGGGATTACCCCGAATCCTCTAGGGGGGTGTGGGGGTATGTCCACCCCCACCACATTAAAAAAAAATTATTAAAATTTTAAAGTTAAATGCATCAATCTGGTGCACTTTGAGAGGAAAATTAAAAAGCTAACTGTTGACTGCTTCTAAGGAACCTCTAAATGAATCTTGACACTTCAATTAGCTTGTCACTGGAGCCAATAACGTGTCCTATATATAGAAATGTGACCTTTTACACTCTAGTATATCCCCAACAAACATGGTCGGTGAGAATTGATCAATATACATACAAGTAGAACAAGCGATGCGCCATGCAAAAGGAGACATCAATATCTTACAACTTTATTGTATTAGTTTTACAGACAGAAGTAAATGGCTCACATAAATCAACAGGGGCTCACCATTTAGTGCTGTTTCTCTAGTTTAAGAGGAAAAAACTGCATGTCTCTAGCTCTAACCGTTGTAGAGAGATGACGCGTTAAAGACAACATAAAATTTGGGATTGTATATGGTCCCGTGGGTCTCAAGAGTTACGCGGAGTGGGAGGTAATGAAAAACAATATGGCAGAAGAAATTGATTGCGGGCCGCCATACTTTAGTTAATGAATGGAAAACACTGTATGCAGCTTGGAGATGGGCACATTTACACCATGTCAACATCTGGCTAGACTGTGTTAGATGATCTCAGATTTCAATCTGCCATGAATTCTTTAGGGATACATTCACACTTAGCTTTTTTGAGATCGATAGCTATCTAATCCTACGAAGGCGCATGAAGTGACTCAGTGTAATATCAGTGTTCATATATATAATTTTTTTCCCATATACATCATGCAAAAAGAAATATGTGGTTGTTTTAAGAAGTAGATTGTCGGCTTCAATTGTATGACAGAAAAATATTTGATCCAAATTTCACAATTGGTGCAGACTCTAAATTCATCCTGCACTGTTAAATCCACTTAGATTCCATCTAGATTTGTTATCAGCTGTATCTGGCTATGAAGGCATAGTATAAGTACATTCAGTGTTTATTGTGTAAACTATCAGTGAGGTGTCTGAATGTATTATTGTCATATCTCTTCAAACATTTAATTGCTGTGGTAATGCTTTGTTTGTTACAATCTACAGTATGAGATTGAACTTTTATCTGTTTCCTGGTGTTCTTGCTGCCTTTTAGAGAGAGAACCATAAACTCCACGACTTGCTGTTTTCATTTGTCAATTGTTACAGTGGTCCTGTGGCTGTAATGGATGTCTGGTCAGGATGTGATAGTAGTACAAATTCTAACTTTTATCCACAGAAACAGCAGTAGTTCTTCCAGAGGACAAATATCTTAACAATGCAAATGCTGCAAATTGATTTTGAACTTGGTCAAGTACCTGCTAAAGGCTTAAAAGGTGGCCGATAATTTTAGCATGCCTGGCTAACTAGCTTAATACCTATAGTTATAACCTTTCTTTACCAAGAGGTAAGCAGTATTTTGTGGGTCTGTAGGTTACATTATAATCATGCCAATATAGGACTGGTACATCCGCTGCATGGCTCCTGGGCCAGAGACTTAGGGAATAGCCTAAGCCTGCCTGCTTGCAGAAGAGGGAAAATAGGTGTTTTTGTTTTTGCTCCATATAGAACATGTTTATTTTGTCCCTCTACTGGTGTCTTTTGATTGGCACTCATGGGATGCATTGAAATAGAATAATGTAGTTGTACAGAGTTTTGAAAGTCTGTCTGGGAATTAACACTTAAACCCTCTTGGAAATTGGTAACCTGATAATTGTCACAAAGTCGGTGACTGATGACAAACATCTGATCATGATAGCGGCTCAGTTACAAACGTCTTTTTGTGTGTGTGTGTGTGTTTTAAAATACACACACACACTGTGTATGCTGTGACTTGGCAGACTAAACTACAGTATGTATCTTTTAAATATCACAGTGAAAAACTATATATATTTAGAATTTCTAAATTTAGTTGTATGCATTTCTACCAAGAAATTCCAAATATATTCATAAGTATTACATGGCACAAAAGAATGTAATTGGGTTGGTGACCATTTGTTCAGTCTGTTTGTGTGGATAATTAGACTCAATGCAAGTTTGATTTTTCTGAAAAGATAAAATTACATTTGTTTCCATGGCAGAACTATGGCTATATCAAGACCATGGTGTAAGATAAGACCATTGTTATAAACAGAAAAGAAACGCAGAGAAACGCACAGCTCCAACCTCTAAAAGACCAGTAGGGGACAAACCAAACAATAGTTAAGTCTTGGAATCCTACATCTGTTGGCTGAATGGGAGAGATCAGACTCTGGCAGACATTATTCCCATGGAAGGACGATGTTTGCCTTTTTACCGTGATAACATCATGTTAAAGGCAATTTATGGTTGTCATGCATGTTGTATTAGGCATTCAACTCTAGTGCCAGTGCACAAGTGACCTGTCTATTGATAAGCCAGTCGGTACGCATGTTGAAACTGAGTATTACATTGATCAATAAAAAGTAATTTTGAATTTGCTCTGAAATAATGTTTCTGTGATTTTGCATAGAACAGGGATTAGAATAATAAAAGCAAAGTATAGTGGCTAAAAAGCCCCACTTCAGTCTAAGATACTGTGGAACAATCTATTTTGTTTCAGAGCTAATGAATGTCCAAGCTTTGTGTTAATGCATTTTCCAGAAGCTAATTTACTGCACTGTCAGTTTGTGCCAACACAGACATAACAGCTGTTTAAGCAGAAGTGGAATGTATTTAATTTAAAAACCAAGTAAATACATTTCTGGAAAATGTATACAACATATTCGAGTCATTTTCATGATAACAGCTAACACTTTCATACTGCACATTGACTGGAAAAGCGGCAATACCCTTGGGTTAAATTGTTATCTAGGAAAGGAAGGCCGACTTTCAGATTCTGGAAACGGGAACGTGCCAAAGGTCCAAATATATAGACTACATTATGTTGTTGGATTACTGGGGTACGGACACGCGGTTCTTTCTGCATTCTTGGAGTGGGAATTGTGTACAGTGGTAATGATGTTTATTTAACAAGACTAGAGCTTGTCTAGTCATCCAATGAAGGGGAAAGGTGGGTGGGGGTAATGTTGCCCCAGCGCTGCCACATAGTGTGGCCTCAATTATTCCATATTGTGATGACAGTTTGGCTTGGGATGTGTTGAGTGTAACTGTTTCTGCCACTTTTAATTAATAATGCATCTCTAGTTCCCAGCATCTGTCAGGGTTTTGTTTCACATAAGAGAGTGATGCTAGGTTGCTTTGACATATTAAGCTACTGACATTTAAATTCCTTCAACTTGAAGTGATGCATTATCATTTGAACCTGCATGATTAGGACATGCCTGGCCACTGCAGCCTCTCCCTTTACTTGCCTTTTTTCTGTATATCTCAATATAGTCTTCCCACTCTGTGCTCTGGAGCATTTCTCTTACACTTGCTGAACCTTGTTTTCTATTTTCTCCACCTTTGCAATCGTTCTCTTCCCGTTTGTGTCCTTATCTCTCTCGACCACTCACTCTTTCTTCGACTCACTGTCTTTTTGCTTTGGGCATGTACAGTGAGTGGCAGAATTTTGCTTTATCCTTTTTCCTTTCTGCCTGCATAGTTTCCTCTCATTTCAAACACATTTTAGACCGACTGAATCTTGGACCATCTACCCTGCCTACCTGATCCTATTATGAGCTACGTGTAACCTAACAGAAAATGATTGGTTTCAAGTAAAAACAATTGCAAGCCAAGTTAACCCTAATAGAGTATACCTATGGCCATTTTACATGGCCTTTTATTCATGTTGGAATAAGTTTTTAAAAAACATTAAATATGCTGTCATGCCCAGATGGTGAGAATGTATTGTACGTCCAGAGGCTAATGAACTAACAGACATTTGTTTTTCTGACCATTCTTTGAAAAAAGAATAAGAAGGTTCGAAGGGGATTGGACCTAGTGTAAGACAGCAGTAAAATCTATCTAGTTGTAATCTCATCTAAATGCATAATTAAAACAAGTTGCACTCCATACAATGTAACAATGAAAAGATTTAGTGTCCCTCGGGCTTTTCGTATATTTACGGCCGCCATAAAACTCGGGTCTGTCAGTAACAACCTTACCTGTCGGGCAACATTTTTCAGACACTGGCCCTTGATCTTTTGTCGGTGAATTCTTGTTTTTGTTTTTTTTTCTTTTATTTACTCAATTGGCTTTGCTGGCAGGTATATGAGCGAACCCTTTTTCTGCATAAGTTAAACAGGATAAAGCACACCATGGCCTCACAAATGGACATTTTGTGTCACTCTGACTGAAGTCCCTTTTTTCACAGTTGTATGGGTGAATGATTTTTAACCCATAGGAAAACATACTTGCTGATTTTATAAGCTTGTTTGCAGCTTATGGTACTGGATGATTTTCATTTGTAAATATGGCGAAGTTTTGTCTCTACAGATCAATACTGTTCAGATTATTTGTTTGCCTGTGTCATCTTTTCCCCTTTTGTTGTACAGTCGCAGGCACAATATGTCACTGCAGCACTTATTTTAAGTGTGCAGTTTGCCATCCATTCTAAAACATTCTCTCTTTTTTCCCTTTTCTGCACACATGGCAGATGTGATTCTGGAAAACAGTCTAATTCATCTTGCATTATTGTTTTGAGTTGGAGTTTTGGTGCTCCTTAGGAGTGAGGAAAAGTAAGAACCCTTGGATTGCTATTAATATTTTCTTTACTACAGCAAAGAATAGTTGCATATCGTACCTGTATTTGATAATACTTTATAAAGAAAATTCATAACGATAAATTGAAGAAAACCCATAAGGCTCTGCATTAATTGATCATGTTCATTGTTTGAGAAGATAATCTCAAATATTCCCATATTTTGATATTTAAAACTATAAACTATATACTGGAGGTGGCGTTGGTGACGACCTAGGATTGCTTTCTTCGGTAACCGCAGCTAACTTGAGTGCAGGTGCAGGATTGCCTGGCCTCTCTGCCAGTCAGGTATTCACAGCAGTGTGAAAAATAGCGTGCTGTCTGTGTGCACTTGTGTGTTAGACAGAAATGAAAATAAAATGATGGTTTCATGTAGAATTAGGATATTGACCTAAACTGGTAATATCTTATATTCAAAATCTTGGTGCAATTTATGCCCAGTTTTAGGGGCAAATTTGAGATTCCTTGGAGCATTTTTGCCTTTGCAAATTGCTAATTTCTGGAGCTGCCTGTTGTTTCATTTACATAAGTAGTCATGTGATTCATCGTCATTCATATCATAGTCACTTAAGATAAAGAGCTGTTAAGGGTGTGTTTTGTTCTGCTTTCTTTGGATCATTGTGCTACATTTATTTATGTGCACAAATAAAATAAAATCAACAAAAGCAACATAACCAGAATTACAATCTACTCTTTTGTAGGTGTGTTTAGCCAGAGAATTACATTGATAAATGTGTCTCAATGGGAGACAAATCACATGTAATCATGTTTTAGCACATGCACACACCTACTCGGCTGTAACACGTTTTGATTTCATCAGGCATACCATTGGCTTTGGCAACAGGACATTAAATGACAAAGGGGAATGGGCATTTCTTTACTGTATGTTATTAAGCAAACAAGTCTTTAAAAAAAAAAAGCAACCTCTTTTTAAAAATGATACACATTTCTTTTCCTGTTTTTCAAAGGAGTGCATTAAGCACATACTCAAGATTTTTAATATATGTTCAAGATGTTTAACATTTAACAATATCCATCCATCCATTATCTACACCTTATATCCTGTTCACGTCCCAGGGGCCCACATTCTGTCCAAGGACACATTCAGCGAGGTGCAGTGTACACCATGGACAGGTCACCACTCGTATCACAAGGCTAACAAATACACAGTCAAACACTTTGTCACTCATGTTCCTGTGGGCAGTAGGTGTTTTCAGTTCACCTGACCTGCATGTCTTTGAATTACGGTAGAACCGAAGCACCTGTAGGAAAACCCAGCAGACATGGGGAGAACATGCACACTCCACACCGAAAAATGGAAGCGTGGATTGGAACACGTCACCTTCTAGTTGTCGAAAAACAATTGTAAACATTAGTGTTTGTAATTGGGCAGTTTGGAGAGGTATTCAGGGTAACGCATCGATCGATATATCTGTTGCTACCCATTTGTACACACAAGCTTTGTCTAGACTTGAGGTAGAGCTGTCAGAGCTGTTATTTCAAACAAAATATTTCAGAAATGTGTGCCTACATCTTAAGAACGCTGCTTTCTGGGTAGGAGGCAGCAATGGAGGTCTTACCATCTGTGCCTGGATTGTTCTTATTTGGCCACTTTTTAACTGAGCAAATGCGTCACAAAGAGGGAAACAAAAACCACAGCAAATAGTAAATAACTGGCGTCTGTTGCTCTGACAGCTGACCGGAATGAGTGAGCCACTGGCTGCGTCCATACTGACAGCGTCCATGACTGATGGATCACAGTCTTTATAGGTGATGCCAATGCTCTTCTATCATATGCTTATTTGTCTTTGCTTTCAAATGTTTCTCAGATGTTTGGTAGATAATATGTATTTTTCCATTTGTAGCAATAATCTTTACATTTGTGTCACTATTCTGTTGCTTGAAAGACAATTGGTCCTGGTCTTAACAGTATTTGCATCAACACCTTTTGCATTGCTTAGGAGGATAATTACAGCTGTATTTGTTATATCTAGGTTTAATCATGTCTTTTAATACCTTTTTTAAATTCTGTATAGTGGTGTACAGGAAGGTTGTGTCTGCATCTGTCGCTGACTTGTGGAAAGCGAATTTATCAAGAATGTAAAAAACTTAATGAAGATGTAGATGGCTACAATTCTCTTTTGGCATGTGTGAAGCAAGATTTTACAAAAAGATCAACAAGAAGGTTCAGCAGTTTACAGTTAGTCTTATCCACAGACACTCATTTGCTAATCTGTTGTTTTCCCCCAATGATATGAGTGAGGAATGGTTTTAAATGTGTTTAACAATAAATATATTAGGGAGGTATTTGCTGATGAGAGTACAGATCAATATGTCCTTCCTAGTAAGCATTTTCTAGATTTATTCAAGGTCTAATGTATATGTGAAACATACATGGGTTCTGAGTCCTTGAACCCTGCAGACTGCTAAAGCCCTGCAGTCAGACTCATCAGTTTACTCCCCCACCTGGGTCCACACTGCAGGTTAATTACTGAAGCTCGCTTTCTGTAGACCTCATTAGAATAAAGCAGGTAAAATTGAAGTGGTTCTTACAGGTGGATAGACATACAATACGTTCTCCAGATAAAGCATACATCCCAGTGAACTTGTCTACCTGAAACTGGCTATCGGAAGCCTTAAATGGAAACTGTTATTATCTTTATTTTGAACACATTAGGCTTGTTATGTGGATTTTCACACAAATTGCAAACGCTTGGTTTAGAAATTTAATTTCTAAAGGTTTTGTGTTTTGGTCACCGATCCGATCAGTCACAGAAATGAAATATTTGTCTTACCGTATCAGTTTGTCCTGCTATGTTGTAATTCCTACAGTAAAATTAGTAAAGCCAGTCCAATCGAAAAATGTTCGACAGAAGAATGGCAATGCAATAAGAAAATTTAGGCTGGATCAATACTTTTAAAGGTTTCTTATTCAATGTGTATATTATCCTACATGGTGGTAAACTATATATTGCACCATGCTATTAATATAACATTGTGACTTCACAGATACTAATTGCTGTCAGTTGGCTGTAGAAGTGGTGCAGTGATTGTGAACAGCACCACCAACTCTGGGGATGGGTTCAGTACTACAGCATCCATTCTACATACTTTATGTACAGCTGCTTTACTATAGCTTTGCTGCTGTGAAGTGTATACTCTGATAGACTCTGCATATTTTTTGCTATGAATTTGTGTTGAAAGCAAGTCATAACAAAAATAACTGAAAGATTTCCTTTGATGTACAGTGAGCTCAAATATTGACCCATTTTTACAAGGTTTGTCATTCAGCTCCTTACATAGTTTTAGTTCCCCAATATTGAATGATTGTCCAATGAGCATCATATCAGACACGTGGAATGGTACACAAGCTGCTCTTAGTCCCCATTTAGATGTCATATCTATGATTCTCGTGACAGAAAATATCTAGATAAAGATCAAATTTGTGCTGTGGTCATGAATATATCCACAACTATATTGCTAAATGTTGGCCTTTTATTCCTTCATGCATCTTCAGTTTGTGAAACTGCTGCATGGTAGAATTTGTAGACTTGTCTTTATTAACATGCGTACAATCTGCTGAGTTTGACAACCCAAAGTTGCATCTGTGCAGATAGTTTCTGCCATGTCCAGTTTGCAAAACCTGAGAGCATAGAGCCAGCTTTTAAAAATCCTTTTATGAACGTGTTATCTGTTGCTCTTGGTTGCAGAGATTATTTGTTAATCTGTAGTTGCTAATGCATGAACACTTGCCTCGCAATACTTAAATGTAGTAAATGTAGTTTTAATCTGTTAAAACCTTTAGTCAGTTTAACAACCTAAAACATTTATAATTGACCAGTGCCAATGTCAAATGGTCAATTTGTCTAAGATACTACAGTTACAATTATTCTTTGACATTTATCCCTGATCTTATACCATTGGAGGAAATACAGCTTTCGTATCAGAAACAGATGTTCTTTAGTGTAGCATTAACTGACAACTGTCAGCAAACACACTGACTAATGGGCATAACATTTGTAATCTTAATTCTTATCTGAAGGTGATGCGTCTGTGGCATTTGTCAGAATATTGTGTTTTCGTTGTATGACTAATTTAACTAATGAAGCAGTGCGGAGTAGTCACTTGTCTAACTAAAATGCCTAAAGCATTTGCTGCTTCTATCTTCTCTCTCAAATGTGAGGAGTTAATGCTTATATTTGTTTAAATATCATTATGAATTCAATGCCTTTTGCGTTTTTAATTTCGAGTTGTAATCTAAATGACCTAATCATTTATGTTGACATGCATTGATGGAAGGGAGTTGGAATTGAACTAATCCCTCAAGCTTTAGTGCTTTAAACTGTGCCTAGCACAACTTATGTTAGACATTGTATTATAATTGACACATACGTTCAGAATTTTCACAATATACTGATCCATATCATCATGGGTTGGGTTTGATTTGGTTTTCTTATGGATTATTTGTAATAAAGATTTACACATTAATCCAAAATGTAATGAAAGACCAAACCAAGCTGTGAGTTATAAGTTAGCAAACACTCTGTAAATTATAACCATTTTATTTAAAAAATATATGTTTTGAGGGGAAATTTTTTTTTCTTTTCATTTTGGCACATCTTATCCATTATACAGATATGAAATAGTACATATTACAATACAAAAGGAAACTGGGAAGAGAAAAGCATTCATTTTGCACAAAGGACTTGGGTAAGAGAGAGGGAATTGGTTCACTTGTTTTTTCATTTTATTTTTAGGCAGGGTGGGGACCTGGGCTAGAGGATGACAAGAGGAAACAAAAACGGTTTACAAAGAGCCAGAGTGCAAAGGGATGCATATTTCTACAAATTTTGTGGATTTTCAGTCACTTATTACAACCGTCTTTAACAGTGAAATGTCAAATGATTGACAGAACTTTATGGGAATTCCACATACTTCCCCATTCTTGGTGTTATCAAAAATGAGGTCTCCATGATGTTTGCTGAATGACATTAAGAAATATTCAACTCAAATTGACTTTTGAACATGCAAGACAGATTAGAAGGGCAATAGTAAAAGCAGTGCGAAGCTGGAAGAAAACAAATTTAGAAACAAAGTGGAGGTGCTTGGCTTTGGAAATCTGTATGATCAGTGTGTATGCAATGTTTTTCATTTAATTAAAATGTGAAGTGTAAAAATATTTGGTTTACACAAACACTTTCTTAGGAGGAGTTGTAGGCATCCTATGAGCATGTGCAGAGAGACATTGCCACAAGCATTCATTTAGAAGTTTGAAGTCAAATTTTGACAGGCTCAAAATGGAAACAAAGCCACAAATGGTAGGTCCTGGCTAACCTCTGGGGGCGCACCAGCCAACGATCTTTATCCTGTTTACCAGATATCTTGCATCAAGGTGCTGTGCTATCGGAAGCTTACTGTCTTACTGTCTTATTTGCTGACTTAAGCATAGTCAAAATTATAGTCAAAATTTGAACTATCGGGAAAATTCCATATTCTGATTTCTAGTGCTAAGAATTTTACTTGAATATTTCAGTGTTGAGCAATCTTTTTGCTACAAGTCAACTGATGAGATATCCATTGTCTGCTGTGTGGTCTGTGTGCATTTCAAGCCCAAAGTGCTGTCAGTCAGTATTTATCATTCCATTCTCTGCTAACTTTACTTGGCCGGAAAGGTTGGTTAGTTGGTTTTAATAAACTAAGACATTACCCCATAGTTGCCCCTCTCCATCTCCCCATCAATTCTTCTCAATCCCTGTCTTCCTCCCTGCCCCCACCACCAAATTGAACACAAAGAAGTGCGGTGCTGCTGCAGCAGCAGCTTTAGTCTGATGCTAATGCACATCCTCTCCCTGCTGCATACAAATGTGTCCTGACCCAGGCATGCTGTTTGCTTATCACTGGATCTCCATTTGCTTTGAGGGTATTGACCACAGTTTAACGTGACACTTGACTTCTAATCATATAATATAATATAATATTATTCACAGTTACCTTTATTTTTAAGACTGTAAATGACAACTCTGTATCCCAAACAAGAACAATGCTTTAAATTAAAAGGTTCAGTGATGTTCTTGTGTGGTGTGGAGGAGGATGATTCTACTAGAACTAGTTTTGAGTGGCTGAACAAGCTAAATGTTGCTGGATCCACTGGTGTGGGTGACAGAATATTAGATTCTTTTTGCCTTGCCTTAATTGGTTCAATCTTGAGCCTGTCAGCCCTGATTAGTGTGTGAGCAGTAAAGAGCCGGGGCTACTGGGAAAGGTTTTATTTTCTGAGAGAAACGCTCTCCTTTCTGGCATTTGCACTGTTCATTACCCTTTCACTTGCTACCCTCACATCAGCTCGTCTGTATATTGATCCTTGTATTTTATAGGAAAACGGCTAACTGCACTTGCTAGGTTAAGCTGTTGGAAATATGGTCACAGTGTGTATGGTATTTGGGAGCTAGAGAATCCATGTACAAGTCATTGTATGTTTAAAGGTCTAGTAATTTTGCTCTTGATGTCCGAGGTGAGGAAGACATCCATGTTTTTTTTTTTTTTGCTAAGCGGTGCAGTATATTGGAGATTAACCAGGATGAACAATGCTTTGTGTTACCCACTGGTTGAGTATTTATTTGTAGCGGTTGGCCCTCGTGGGCGGGAGCTCCCATGTCCAAAAATTTGAGAGTCAGCTGAAAAACAGCATTGCATTTATGAGTTAACATCTGATTAAAGAGGTAATTTTCCCCATATATATATATATATATATATATATATATATATAACTGAACATAAATTGACTATTTTGGCAGACTTTTCAATCAGCACAAACCGTCATTTGCATTTCCACACAGAACAAATATTGAACGAAATCCAAATTTCCAGAAACGAACACAAAAACATCCCCCTTTGGCAAAGGACAGCTTCTTTGGGGGGCTGCTCCCCAAATAAATTCTGTAAAGGAGGAACACCGAGAGCCTTATGATCTGATGGAAGGTTATAGACTTGCCTAATAGACCTCATGTCTGATTTTGTAAATGTGATATCATTAGTGTAGAGTGAGTGAACTCAAAAGGATTTCAGGGTTCTTCTTTCCTCAAGAGAGGATTTATTTTTATTTGTAACATGACATTTATTTTTCAGTTATAATTCAGAATTTGATTTTGGTCTCGGAGGTTTTTTAACGTGTCATAGTTCTCCTGAAACAATAAAACTATAAAACAAACAGCATTCTGATTACTGATCCAATTAATTTGCCCCAGTAATGAAGTGATTGGTTTACACTGCCTGTGGTGCAGTTAGAAACATGATTTCAAATATTTACTTTCTAAAAGAAATAACACATAAATCACATTTCTCCACTTAATATATTCCGTTAGCAGAGGGCCATTTGGCTAAGTATTTTCTCTGTGCTGCAGAATATAGAGACAATGTGTAGACAAATCTCACAGTTTACAATTTTCTTGTTTAAAATGATTGCCCCTGCCTGATATGAACAACCTTGCATTCATAGAAAAATAAATTTGTGACAATCTCTACATCATCCCTAAACTGTCATGGTTAATCTCTGCCATTTTAGCATTCACCATTTCTCCCATATTCTTAAATCTCACGTGTAGAAATTATGCTTTTTTACATAAACTGGAAAAAAAATCAAAAAAGCAAACCCTGTTTCTTCTGAAATGGTCGAATGGCAAACCATATGCTCTAGGAATAAATAAGAGTTCATACTTCACACTCTTTGTAAGGCAGTTGCTGACACTTGCACTGCCCATAGCCATTGATGATCACCAGTGCCCCTTCTTCATGGCTGGGCTCATACTCATTATAGGGTACCTGTGTAGCTAGATCTGCCATAGGCTGCCGCTGCTGGGTCCTCATCTGTCTGCGGTTCTGAATAGCCGAACAGTGGCGTATCCGGCGCAGGGTGGGAGGGCAGCACTTCCGTGAGATATACACAACGAAAATGATGAAAAAGAATGAAAATAGAAGGGCCATAGTTCCAATGATAACCCTATGAGTCATAACAGTGTTGTCCATTGCCGAGAAGTCCTCTGTTACAGCTGCCTCTTCCAATGTAGCGGTAGTTGCTTGAGCAGTGCGTGGTATTTGTGTTGTTGTGGTAGTGACTGTGGTAAAGCTCCCAAAATCCTCTGCATAGTCCTGCGTTGGGGTCAGCTGCATAATTCCAAACAAGGAGCTTGTGATCTCTGTAGCTATAGTAGCGTCTGTGGTTGTACTAATGGTCTGAACAACAGGCGCAGAAAAATTCTGGCAAAGCTGGAACCCATAAACTGCATCAAGTATCTCCTCACCTTGGGCATACTCAGGACTGTGGCAGAGAATGGAATGTTCCCACCTTCCCTTAAAGGTGCTTAGCCAAGTGGCCAGAGAGCAAATCCTTTTGGTACATTCCCAAAGGTTGCTGGACAGGCCAACGGTACCCAAAGACTGCCACAAATCCATGACTTGGGGATCCAGACTGCTTAGTTTGTTGTTATCCAGCAGCAAAATCTTTAAATTTGGCAGCGTTTGAAACACATCAGGTGTCAAGACACGAATTTCATTTCCTGTGAGGTCCACCTTCTCTAAAGTGGTCCAGGTCCACTCCATGCCACATGTTAGGTTGCTGATCTTATTCCATTGCAGATATAGAAACTGGAGGGCAACAAGGCGAGGGAAATGGGCCAAGTTGATCTTGGTCAGCTGATTGTGTTCCAAGTGGAGCTCTTTAAGCTTAATGAGCCCAGCAAATCCATTCCGAGCCAGACTCCGTAGGCGGTTGCTGCTTAGGCCCAGATATTCCAGGCTGCGACAGTCCCAGAATGCCCGAACAGGTGTGGTGCGAAGTAAATTGGAGCGGAGGTGGAGTATCTGGAGCTTCCTCAGTCCATGAAACAGCTCAGGTTCCAGTGCCGTCATCTGATTGAAGGACAGGTCCAGTATCTGGAGATTGATGAGGTGGATGAAGGTTGTGTTGGGCAACTTGGTGATACGATTGGAACTCAGATTGAGGTCCTTCAGCTTGTAGAGCCCTTGAAAGGCATCCTCTTGTACTGTGGTAATCTGGTTGTGGTCTAGATGTAGCCAGGTGAGCTGGCTGAAGCCATAGAATTGATCAGGGCTGAGCTCGGTGATGCTATTGTGGCGTAGTGACAACCCCAGGGCTCCCTTGTCCACACCATCTGGGGGTGCCTGAAGCCCCTGGGTGTCGCAGTAGAACTGCAGGTCCTCACAGCGGCATTTTTGAGGACAGGTTGTGCACGATGCAGGAGGGAGCAGGCACACTAAGAGCATGCTGATCACACACAGATACAGAGCCTCTGGTGCAGGTCCCACCAATGGCCACCTTGAATGGAAACCTGGGTGGGTTCAAAGATAAGAAAATGAACTGTGGGGCGGGAAAGCTTATCTCTGCATAGCACTTATTACTAATTCACTGTGACCATTGTGCTTTTTGTGTGCTTGTTTTTTTTCATACATACACCAGTTTAGATATTTTACATGAACAACTTTCAAAACCTATGTAAAAAAAAAATTCTTTGAGCCTAGGTATGGAAATGTTTTTTACTCCATTTAATGATCAATTACATACATGAGCTGGACTTTCCACTCCCTTGCTATTCATATTTAACCTATTTAGTTCTCATTTTGTGCTCTGTAATTTGTCATCAATTCACATTTTCTGATGATCAGTCATTCATTTATCAATTGAGTGTTTGTTCATTTTTGAGCAGCTAAAATATGCTGCTGTTTGAATTGTTAATTTGAGTTTTTTGTAATGATTTAATTTTCTACACTATTCTTCTTCATATCTTAAGAGGTCTGCTATCAACACAAATGGTATTTTAAAATGTATATATTCCCATCTCGTGTCTCGGCAAAGAATGAAAGACAATTGCAGTAAATAGAATAGGCTGAAGAGCTTTTAGTCCTTAGCCTCCCTCGCTCTTACTTGTATTCCCTATTCATGTCCAGACCTGCCATATAAAGGGGCTAACTTACCCATTCTTTTGTGCACATTGGAGGCTGCATTCAACTGTCCTTTTCCGCAGACTCTTGGAGCAACCAGATGGAAGAAAAATCCAAAGGGAAAAAACCCTTTTGAGTAAGCACAAAAGGAATCGGCCTCTTTGGAAATAAAGCAATTCTGAGCCCACCCAATTGAAACAAAATATGAAATTCCATGTCCCAAGATGGTGTTTACTCCTGTTTTTTTTTTTTTTTTTTTTAGCTTAGAGCCCTTTTTAAAATCCAAGCTCAAAGGAAGGGTTGAATCTTTTCCTTCATCCCACGAATCCGTGAAATAAATATTATATATATATATTTTTTAAGTTGATCAGTTCCATCCAGAGCGACTCCGGTGAACAGTCCCCCGCCTCTCCTTTTTCTTCTTTTTCTTTCTTTTACCCTTTTGTTTCCCGTCCACCGCAATGATGTCAGCTCAGATGGTTAATTGAAGTTCAAGTGTTCCTCTTTCATGGCTGTGGTCTTCCAACCCTAACTTGTTGATGGCAGCCAGAGATCCTGCTTCCGACGCCGGCTCAGACTCAGCATAGCCTCTGCAGAGCTGTGAGCGGAGCCCTCGTCTGCTAGCTGAGACGCAGGGAGAGAGAAAAAAGCAGAGCAGGGAGTCAGGGATGTTATTCTGTGCTTTTTGTTGCAGCCACTCACTGCTACAGAGTGGTGGCAGCCTGGCGTCGATCATCACTACTGTTTCTCTCTCTCTTTTTCTCTCCCACACTCACAAACACCCTCTCACTCTCTTGCTCAGTCACTTGCTCTCTACACACTGCTTGTGCACCTCAGTCTTCCTCTACCTCTCTCTTGCATTCCCCCTTCCCTCCCACTGGCTCGTCACCATCAGAATATTGATATCTTGAATGTGTTGCGGCAGCTTGCTGTTGAAATTAACCACAGCTATAAATCTCACTCTCACTTTGCTGTTGTTCTGCATGTGCTATGTATGAATGTATGCCAGGGACATAAACACAATAGCATAACAAAGCAAAATCTAGTTTGTAGCATGTGGCTCTAGACAACATAAACACGAGCAAAGCTGAGCAAAGGTGTGCTGCATTGACACATCTCTGTACAAGGGTATGCTATAACATAGGATGTCTAGCTTATATTCATGATTTACATGCTTTGCAGGACTTTAATTTTTGAGCACTGCTATGTGATGTATGGCCAGCTGCTCTGAAGTTAAAGTAGGCCAACTTTTAACATGTCAAAACGTGCTTGATGAGTTGATCCACAAGTTAACGACAATGCTGTTTACATGTTTTACATTGAGCAAATGGATTTGATTTGTGGTTTTGTTAAAAGAAGGCGATATTGCAGCACCATTTAGAGTGCTAAACAGAATTTGGTGTTTGTAGCGTAGTGCATGAAAATGCAGACTTTTCCTTAATTATTTAATGTGGGGTGGAGATGGGTGTGAGGGTAATTGCAGTGAACTAGATTTGAAGCAGCCAAAGAGTAGATGGAAGAGACGGTATGAAACACATACTGTTGTCTTTTAATGTGTTAACCTTTTACTTAACTTAAGCATTTTTTACTTAAAAATGACCTCAGATTGCTGGAGTCAACCACACCCCTCCCTGCTTTATACTTACTATACTCACTTATACTTGATTACTTTACTGTGATCCTATTTGTCATATGGATTTTTAACTCTTATTGCACCTGTTACAGACAATACATTGTACTGAATGAAAACAAAGAACTAAATTTTGTGTGCTTTGGCAGTAGAGGATAGTGAGAGTAACAAATGTTCTTTTTTTATAATTCAAACTTCAATTTGCATGGAGAGCTTGAAAGTGATTATATACCCAAATTTGTACTACCTAATTCATTTTATTACATAATTTTCAGGTCTTAAAACAAAACCTGCATCTGGCTGTGACTTTCCAGGTCACTTGACCAGCCTGCTGCAGTCATTCTCTACATGTATCGTGGTAGACTCTCTCCCGCTGGGACTCTTCTGCAGAATGTGAGAGTGGAAAACATGGGGGGGAAAAATACTTAAATCTCAGGGGACATAATGGCTTTTCCCTCTATTTGATGTGTGCCAATTTTCTATTTGGAAAAGTGTTCTTAATAGAAAGACCATGACATTATATATAGACCTCCAATTAATTGAACTAACTGAAGTATCAAAAACAATATCACAGAACTCTGTTATCATATGACACTTGGAGCATACTTTTATTTTCAACGTATTTGTCCCATAATCCAGCATACTAGTGGATTTGAAGAAAAGGGATGGTCCTAAATCTATCCTAAAGGAAATGGATAGAAACTCACTTGAGATCATAAAAGATGCCACAGAGAAACTGCTTCCATAATATGCACCTGGAGAAGTGCTTTAGAACCCTCTGGTGTGGAAATGAAATGTAGGCTAGGCATGAATGAAATGGGATTGGGAGAGTAGGGGCAAAGCAGACTAAAGCCCTTCCACAGCACTGCACCCAACCAGCACAAAATCACAGGGCATTAGTGCCGTTGGAGCTCCCTGGCCCCTAACTATGTACACAACCCCCCCAATAGGCAAAGGGCAGTGGGGGATGGGGCAGGTCAATGTCACCACCATCCATGGTGTCATGTCGCAGTTCATATGAGCATTATAACAGGGATGAACATCCCAGAGTCCAACTGGTTCTTTGATTTTTCTCTGTTGCCCTTTCCTGTTCATCTAATTTTGCCTAGTTGCACAATATTACTGTACAGAATTGTCAGTTAGACATGTGTAGTAAATTGTAACCTTTTCAATTAAAAAAAAATTAATATATATATATATATATGCAATACATTTGCTGGAAACATGGTTGTCACTGAACCATACTACTCACTAATTCCTCTCCATGTTCATATTTCAGGCGGGAAGGAAGGACAGGAGTGACGCCCTGAACACAGCCATCGACAGGATGACAAAGAAGACCAGAGACCTTCGCAGACAGGTGTTTTTTTATATCTTGCTTTGTCTTGAATTTTTTTCCATTGGGTCCTTATCTTGCACATAACAATGTTCGTGTTCACTTAGTTTTTAGTGTTTAAAAAAATATTTTTTTATAATATTTCTGTAGTGCGGTTAACCAGCTGTCTGTCTTGAATTTGGAGGGAAAGTGTACTAACTATGTTGTCGGGTCAACAAGCTGTACTGAAAATGTCAGGGTGATATATTAATTTAACAGTGCTTTTTCTTTTTTTTTATATTTCTTACTTTGCAGCTGCGTAAAGCTGTAATGGACCATGTCTCTGACTCTTTCCTGGAGACCAATGTTCCCCTCCTGGTCCTGATTGAAGCTGCCAAGAATGGCAACGAGAAAGAAGTCAAGGAATATGCACAGGTGTTCCGTGAGCACGCCAACAAACTGATCGAGGTAATGTAGGATTTTGAATGCTTTCACAGTCAAAACTGCATGTGACCCAAATACAGAACATTCAAATTTTCATTTCCATCCCATTATGGACATTTTAACTTGGCTTATAGTAAATATTTGTCTTCATCAGCTGCTCCATTCTCAGAGATTCCCTCGTGATACAACTTTAGGATTACAGTGACTCAGAAAACAGCAATCTGGGATATTTTTTTCCCCTAATGAAAACAAAGCCATAAACATTGAAATTATTTTCTGTGGCCGCTGTCTTTGTTTTTCATTCTGTGTATGCTCTCACACACACACACACACACACACACACACACACACACACACACACACACACACACACACACATTTTTTAAATTGAAGGCAATGCTGATTCAAATCTGATGCTGTACTGAGTAGACAAACAGAACATCGTGTGGTTATAGCAACAGATTAGCAACAATCTTTTAAACAGAACCAAAGGAGTGAAACAAACACAACTGGAGGATTAGCGCTACCTCTGGGAAATGTTGTCCTTAGTTCAACAGATTGATGTGCTACCTCCACGCGTGTTATAGTGATACTTAAAAAGATATCTTTTTTTAAAAGGAGCTCTGTGGCTGGTCTCATGTCTTGATAGATAAGCATGTTGTGGAAAGTATTGAGATTTTGATGTCCAGCGCTATATACATAACATGAATACAGATGCAAGACGCAAAGTAATGGATTTGGACGGGCGACACGCTAACAGAAACAGCTGTCCTCATTAGTGGACTTTCTTTCAATTTCTTGAATGCCTGTGTCAGAGCATCATATGTTGACATTTGAAAGTGACTTCTCCCCATGGGCACATGACTGAGTGTAACTGCACCGGGTTGCTCCAGTGAAAGCAGGGCAGCACAAGCATCCACCAGGGAAACCGTTGAAGCATCAGAGGGAAAAGGGAACCACACTGGAGAGTAGACCCTTAAGTGGCTCCTGAAGGCCTGAGTGTCAGAAGTGGCATTAGAGCATGACATTGCTGGACTCCCCTAATGCTCGGGTACTACGTCTGCTTATAACGCATAGATAGAATACAGGATGAAGCACACCTCTGACGAATAGCATTAAATAAAAAATACCTTTATGTTAAGGCAGTTGGAAGTGATGGAGTTCCCCTCACTTAAGAAGATGTTAGTTTTGAAATAGAAGAACACCATACAACACTGCCTAAGCACAGTAGATAAAGACTTTAAGTAAAGAATACAACAAACGGTCCTCAAGAAACCCATTAAATCTACAGTGAAACTGAAGAAAAAAATTTACTTAAAGAAAATATAATAGTTATTGGATGATGGGGATAGTTTTCACTGTCATGTCGTAGCCAAAACATTTTATTACCTGCCCAATCTCCATGTCTGTAAAGTGCATCTAAACCGCTAGCTTGGTTTTTAACTCAGTAAAATATTCATCAGCAAAAGCACGCATAAATTAGGAATGCCGGTTATATATCCGAGGAGCATCACTGAATAGCATGTAAGCTGAGCACTATTGGAATTGGCCTAATGTGAATTCTGATATCTAAATGTATCCACACAAACTGTTTTTACTTGCTCAGTTAAATGGTAAATGGACTCTTTCTTATATAGCACTTTTCAACCGGAACGGTTCCCAAAGCGCTGTAACAGTAATCTAAGTTTGAACAGTAGTCTAATTCACCCATTCACACACCGACGGGGACACAGTTGCAACGCTGGCCACCACCGGGGGCAACTTGGGGTTCAGTGTCTTGCCCAGGGACACTTCGACATGCGGGCAGCAGGAGCTGGGATCGAACCACCAACCCTGGGGTTAATGGACGACCGCACTAT
>JAVQJF010023397.1:0-22217 GCA_036023855.1 Gadopsis marmoratus | reverse complement strand
CACCACCGACTTCAATTCTGAACATGTGATCTCCGCTGGCTTTGGGAAGCTTCCCAGCGCCAGACACAGCATGACGCTCGGCCACCAGTTTGTGTTTTTATTCATCGTCTTTTATTTTGAAATTAAAACAAAAACCCCACTCGTCACTCGCAGTTCCAACAATAGAAACTGTTAAAAGATTTTAATTCCTCTCCTTCTTTGAAGAGACCTGTTTGTGTGCAGACTGTTCAGAAGATCCGGGCTAAATCAAAGAATACTGCCAGCGTTGTGACAAGCGATGGAGCTCTTTCTCTTTAAAGCCGAAACGTACAAGATTCTACTCCACCTTCACTTTTGTGTGCTCGTGCCACCTCTACATACTGTTGGAAGAGGATTTTAAGATGTTGAGTTATTGGGATCAAATAGCGTACTTGTCTTGCTGAGTGCCTGATTTGGTTAAGTGGTTGGAATCTCCAATTTTAGAGGAATGCTAAATTGGAGTCACGCTGCTTTCACGAGTTTGACAGTACGTTGCATTCATTTGTCACTTTTTAGTTTTTTTTCTGCTTCTCAGATGTCATGAGGTTTGTCACGGGAGATACAGAGGTGACTGAGAACACGCTAATATTAGTATGAAAACGATTAGGGTGTGCAGGCGAAAGCAGTGGGTTAGTTTACAGTGATGGGTTTTTGTTGTACACAAATCTGCCACACATCCTAATAAAATTAATGTGGAATTAAAATAAAGTCTCAACACAGATGGAATAATACAAACATTGCGTTCCTCTGTGAGCTTGACGGGTTGCGATAATTGCATGAATCTGACCTGCAATTGTCTTGTGTTTTTTATTATGTGTTTATTAGCTAACAGCTAATTTTAGGCTATGAAAACATCGGTAAGCAAAACATTCAAGCTACTGAAGCAATTTGGTAAGAAAAGTGAACGCTCCATTTTATCAAACCTTTTGATTACACTGAAACAAATGTCTCCCTGTTGTATTCAAAAATGTGCCAGAATCAACACTGCAGCCTGCAGCTTTTTGCTTCCGCTTCATTGGTCCTTATGTTTGAGTCTGTCGGTTTCAAAAACACAGATTTTCTGTAAAATTGCAGATGTTTTCCAAGCATGAAGTGAAGGTGGTGGAAAACCCCGACCCAGTCATTTTTTTCTCTGAAGTTGGTGGACTGAGCTACGCAGCTACATCAACGCCAGTGAACACTGGACTAACGTTCAACAGGTGGCAAGAAACATGAGTCCAGTGGGATGATCATGTTGCTCTGTGTGTGAGCTTGTTGTCTAACAATAATTGTTTGGCCAGAATAAATGCAATAAATTTGTTTTGGAAGCCATTTTCTGTCCTCCAGTGTTCGTAAACCAACATGGAACCAGCCAAACGGCCAGCAGAACACACTCTCACATGATCCTGGAAAAGGGAAAACCTTTTTGGGTTTGAATATATATTTTTAGGCATCATGTTCCTTTGTTACGCTCCAAATCTGTTAATACTTGCTGCTGCTTCTTGTTGTTGGGGGGGGGGGTACCTGCGGTTTCGTTACCATAACCATTTAGGAAACCAGAAACAGCAGTGACCAATTAATAGCCATAAAACACCAGCGACAAACGATGGCTGGGATGAAGGATGACAGAGGTTTGCTGAGGGAATTAATGAGTGGATCACAGACTGTGATTGGTCGTAAAAGTACTTAAGTCCTGTAACAAGGTCGATGAGCCATTTTAAATGTATTTCATATGGTAAAAATTGTGGTGTCAATTGTGGTGTCAATAAAAACCAATGGAAAATGATCCAATGAAATACATCGACATTTCCTAAGTGCAAAACTTTTGACATTCATGGTCAACAGATGATGCATCTCCAAAGCTATTAGTTTTCTTCTTCTTCTTTAAAATAGAAACGTAGTGTTGATGTAGCCTAAGTCTCGTTTCTACTGATGGCGCAATAAAAGGTGTGACGTTTTTCAGTTTGATAAAATGGCACTGTTGGCTTAATAGATTTTTTAAGGCGTTCCTGTGGGACTTTAAAGCGTACACATATAACCAAATCTTTCAACAGGAAATGAATGAGGAAATTGCATTAGATTGTGTGCACACACAGTATAACGTCTCCCTCCAGACCATTGATTCCCAACAGTAGCTTTCTTGCTCAATGCCATTCTGTTCTTGTAGATAACATAAGAAATTAATTTGGATTGTCTCGCCTGAAGAGGTGCAGATTAGTGGTTGTCCTGGTTCGTGGACAGATTACGTCACGGCTCTGGACTTCGTCATGCTGATGCTGTTAAAACCAAATAGCTGCTGTAATGACCACAGTATGCTCTTTGTAACGTTGTCTTCCCCTCTGAAACGCTGAGGAGGATACTGGCTCCCAAATCCCACAGCGTCATGAATTAAAAGAAAAACATATCCACATGGACAACACAGCTCTTTATTTCACAATGCTTATTTTCCCTTTACTTCATCCCTTTGGTAATAGTCTCTAGGGCACAATTCAATAAAAAAAAAAAACCGCACCATATAATTAATTTTGTTTCAATTTGATTCACACCCTTGAGCCATTCTCAAGGGGAGCCATCTGTCCCGAATTCATTTCTTTTCTCTGTCCTCAGTTTTCTCTGTGTAACTGAAAAGCTGAACAAAAGGCGAACAACTACTCTTGCTGTAGTTGCTCAGACCGCTGATACAGAAATTGCAGCACTATGTCAGCGTTCGAAAAAAACCCACCCAAAACCTTGAGCTTAACGCTCACTCATCAGCTGTGCTAGAGGTGATGCAGCCAGATGTCTCAAGTCCGTGTCGCTGTTACGGGGGAGCGGAGCGCGTCGCTCTTGAGTTATGTCCAATACATTTCAGTCGCGAAAAATCCACGAGAGTCGTATTATTTATTTACTTTTTTTTAGTGTTACACCATCTTTGCTGTCAGTGAGTCCACAGTCTCAGAGAATTAGCCAACCTGGGCCAAATTGTTTCCATCTCCAGGAGCACAGTGTTCTCGCAGGACTCCACTGTATCTGAGGAAAATGTAATTCTAGAGGCCTTGTAATGGATTGGGCTGTCTACTTTTTTTGTATTGTCTTTTCAGCGGGCGATACAGCGTGTCTACGCCGCGTGCCAGTGCTGAAGCAATGCAGTGAAATGAGCCTGTTGCGTCCTTTGGTGCTCCCTAAAATCTGGGCCAGACAGGAAGCGCACTCTGCTCCAGTGCTCTGAAGCTGCACAACGAAAAGAGGGGGGGAGAAGCTCCTTCTGGTTAATCAAACTTTATCTCTGCAGTACCGGCAAGATTAATCAACATCCTCCACTAGCGCAGCACTTTAATTTATAATTAATATATCATCATCGGATACAATCATGGCTTAATCAATGTAATGTTTAATTTCTAACCACTGAATGTATTGTATCAGCAAATGGAGGCGAGTTCTTCCCAGCTTTTGCAAAGTTTACTGCAACTTTGAAAATGCCTGCAGGGAAAGGATGCTGCACAGGGGGAGTCGTTTTTCACAAATGCATGGTGAGCTGAAAATATTTATGAGCTATTTTATACTAAATGGGATTCGGTGCACGTATGGCACGAACAACCGTGTGCAGAGGGTTTGAGGTCAGGTTTGTGAATGGAGAGTCACCAGTTCCCGAACCGACTGGGGGAAAATGCGGTTAGGGCAAAATAAATAAATAATGCTTCCCGCTCCCTCAGCAAGCAGCGTCCTCATAAGATCTCCATCAGAGCTGCTCAGTGAGCAGCAAAAATCAGGCTGTGGCTGTGCTGGGAAACAGTGGAAGTGGGTAAATGAGTGAACCGGGAGGGGGGACGACACTGTGCTCAGCTGACATTCCCCAGATAAATAAACGCTTGAAACAAACTCTGAGAGATGTTCTCCGAGATTACGTTACACCTATCAGGAGAATGAGATACAGCTCCCGGAATGAAGTGGCATTTTACCAAACAGAGTGCTGATGTGAAACAGACCAGATCTCTGGTTTCTCCTCTCAGTCCATGCCCGACAGCCGTATGTCAGATTGTCTTTTAAAGATCTGAAGAATTTAAAATCTGTTAAGAGCTGAAAGCTCACTTATGCATCTGCTTGATGTGATGTAAAAATAAACCAAGCTTGAAACTTGTTGACTTGCTGGACTGAGATTTGATTTAGATTGTCACAGATGTGCCTCTTTCTCATAAGGCTTTGCAATTTGTATGCAAAAGGATATCAGTTTTTTTTTCATTTTTCATTTTCCCTCATGTGATAAATGAACAAGCCTCTCTGCTGTCAGCTCCTATTTGTCAGGTGAGGGGTTACCAGGCCTCCTGTATGCAAAAATGGAGCACATTTGTGCCGCTGCGTAATTCATATGAGAGTTTAACTCATCTATCAGGTTTCTGATGACACGTTCATCTGATCGAGCAGGAGGGATTCGACATTCGACCTCCTGTTTTTGTGATAATGGCTGAGACACAGTCGGGTCTACGAGTGGCGTCACATTTCTCTGGTTGCATGTTCGCAGATAGGGAAGTGGAGCGGCGCTCTGCGTGCTGCTGCAGATAAGTCTCCAGGGAAATGCTGTGTTAATCACTTTACAGGAGGGTGAAATAAGATGGCGTCTCGCTGTCGCCCTGCCGGCAAGTGCAGACCTCATCAAAGCAAAAAGGGGCGGTCTGGAAATAGGATCTTAAATTGTCTGTAAATTCACCTTGGTGCTTCATCCCTCTGTGGGTTTCTCTTTTCTCGTCTACCTCTCTTGCTCGTTTTTCCTTTTCTCACTTGTTCTGATGATGTGAGAGCATGAAGCAGCAGGGCTCCTCTTGTCAGCCCAACATCTTGCGCTGTTGACACTCCACAGACTTGAGGCCTCATTGATAAGTCAGACGCTGCAGCTTCCCCAAGAACCACAACAGAAAGTCTTCCTATGGTGCCGTCGCTCCCAGGCTGCATCTATCTAGTTTCTCTGCTGGACTCCTGCCCACAGCTGCCTGTAACCAAATGAAAACGGTTTTCATGCTTTGCAGGTGAAAGGAAGTCCAAGCCTCGAGGCTGAACCCGCAAAAACGTTCAGTTGAAATGTGGAAGCTTTTAAGTGTTTTTCTTGTATTTTTTAGCAAAGATGCACAGACATATTTTCACCTGCAAATCGCCCTAACAGAGTTGACAGGGAACCACGTGAAGGCGTACGTGACGTGAAGATAATCACATTCATGGAAGGATCCTCGCTCAAATACCCTGGCTTGACGAGATGTACTTTGCATTTCTGGGTCTATTTGGGTTATTTGAAAGTGTATTATTCTTATTTCGGTGGACTCATTGTCGAAGGCAAGATGAGGACACATTCAAATATTTTCAGTGCAGCTGCAATATTCTTCCCCAGTGAAAAGATTCCCAAAATCCAAAAATGAATGTTTGGATTCTACTTGCCATCCTAAAAGTGGTTGATATTTAAATGCAGATGAAATATGACAAAGCTACTAGGTTTCTGGATTTTTTTGTTATTCTTTATTTTTATGTCCGAAAATGTTTTGTACGTCTAACCGTTTTTTAAGCCGTAGTTGCTGCTATATCTGTCAAGAAAGTAAGTCACAATTTACAGCTTATGTCCTCAAAAAACTAATCCTGGAATGTAAAAATTCACCAAGTACATTAACTGTTAATGACTCTCGGTTGAAAGGCTGTAGTTTCACATTACAAACAGACGATTCAAGGCTGTGAAAAATGGTTTTGTTTGACATGAGGATATTTTCCAACTCAATAGTGGATGCAAAGTGGCTAATTTGCTCAAGTAGTGTACAATAGAGTTTTTTTTCCATTTTACTATTTTATACTTCTCCACCACTACATTTGTCTGACAGCTATAATTACTAGTTAAAGAGAGAATTCAACATATTAGGAAACACGCCTGTTCGAAGATCGATGCCACGCTCATATCTGTCCGTTCAGCACAGCCGCATAGCTTAGCTTAGCATTAGGACTGGAAACAGCGAGCCTCACTCTGTCAAAACAATACAAAAGTTTAAAATGGACAATTTTACGGGGTGTTGGGTGCCGGTCTATTTCTTGGCTTGGGCCAGTAACTTCCTGGAGTCTCTCCTGGTTGCCTGGCAACTGCTAAGAGGCAAGAAATAGTCCGGCACATAACTCCCCCTTAATACGCCAAATAGTTGTTTTTTCACTTTGGTTTTTGTGTAGATTAAATAAACAAGATATAATGTGTTAATTAATGAGCTTTAGAGATGCTGGTGGGTGCTTTTATTATTGTTGGAACAGAACCAGGTTTAGCTGTTTCCAGTCTTTGTGCTAAGCTAAGCTAACTGGCGACTGGCTGTGTTGAACAGTGTTGATCTTCTCACCTAACTCTCCGCCAGAAGGAAGATAATTTTACAGTATTAATTTTCTATCCTACTATCTTTATTGTATTTGATATTTTCTGCCATGCTTGAGATAAGCCATAACATTAAGACAGGATAACATTATGTGCAACAAAGTGCGATGCTCTGTGTGTTCTGACATCTTTCTACCAAAACCAGCTTTCATTTTTTCTGCATTTTGAGCTACAGCAGCTCATCTGTTGGATCGGACCACACGGGCTCATCCTTCGCTCAATGAGCCTCGGCCGCCCATGACCCTGTCGCCGGTTCAGCGGTTCTCCTTCCTTGGACCACTTCTGGTAGGTACTGGCCCCTGCAGACCGGGAACAGCCCACAGGAGCTGTCGTCCAGCCATCACAGTTTGGTTCCTTGTCAAAGTCGCTCACATCCACAAACTTGTCAATTTTTCCTGCTTCGAGGACAAAGTGTTCACTTGCTGACTAATATACCCCGCCCACTGACAGGTGCCATGGTAACCAGATAATCACTGTTCTTCACTTCACCTGTCAGTGCTCATAAAGTCATGGCTGTGTATAGTGCTAATATAGCCCAATAAGACAGTAAAATGAGTGATGATTAGGTGTAATTTGTTGATGATACATGAACTTGAATGCAGGACTGGAATGCAGGTATTTTTATATTGTTATATTCCTACTTAGGTTAAGGAGTCGAACACTTTTTCCACCCCTGCTCAGCTCAGCATGACGTGGAGTTTATTTAGCGGTTGTGTTGGCCGAAGCAGCGCTAACCACAAACTTTATTGTTTGTCTGTTGAACAACTGAAAATTTTAATGAACTTGCTGCTAATTTGTTTTCTCCTTCGCTAAGTTGTTGTGCCCTTGGTAATTTGCCTGCCGAGTCCGGTGCGGTTTCTGAATTGTGCTGAGTCAGCCTTTGGCAGGTTGTGGCACTGACGGAGCCAGCGGCGCACAACTTTCCTTTCACTGAAGCTGATTGTGGTGAGAGCTTTGTAGTGTTGCTCGTAGTTAACAGAAAGTTGTAACTTTGGTGAGAAAGGTGCGACAGGATTACAAATAAATGTCTAATTATTCTAATCAGCAGGATCTCTTTAGCCTCCAATCCTTCACCCATATTACTGCTCAGAACTTAAAAGGTCTGCTGAATACACAATGTCGATATTGTTCGCTTAACAAGATCCATATGGCACCAATTGTTGGTAATATCTTACTTAAAGCCCTCTTGTTCTTTGTCTGCTATTATGCAAAGCCCTACATTACACACGAGACGCATGTTTTTTAGTGCTTTTTGTATTTTCACTTCTTTTACTTTGCTTCAATGTTTTTAATTAAAACTCTTACAATAAAATATTTAAGTAAGACAGCTGTGAACATATTCTAGCCATGAATGATCAGAAACATTTAGTAACAAACACATTAACAGGTTTTGACATGTTGGGGGGGTGGTGGTGGTGGTGGTGGTGAAAGCATTACAGCAAAACAACACACGCAGTTGCATTTGGGTGTGGGTGTAGCGCTTCAGGCTGCAAGGGAAGAAGATGAAAACATACCCGCAAGTCCAGTTTCAGGCGTATGGAACGGCAAGACGATGCAAATTCCACGTGCAACTCCAGAACATGGCAGCAAATTAGCATACTATCTCAAGCTACAAGCCACGTGCACTACAAACGATCACGTGGTGCGTTCGCCTGTGATGCAGTACTGTGCCTCCGTGTCAGTGTCACTGACGGTGCTGAATGACCTTGTGATAGCCCTCCTCTGCTGCACCGAGTTGTCATTTTGAAAGTTCAGATAACAGCAACGTTTCATCGAATCTAAATCAGCTGCAGATTGGTGCTGGAATTCTTCGGACATTTCACGGAGCCAAAATAATCTTAATATTTTCAGGCAAAGCAACATACCGAGGCAAAGTAGAAAAGTGAAAATGAGAATGGAAACGCTGTTTTGGAGTGCTGCTACTAACTGTAAACTGTGGTCTACTAACATGGGCAATTTGTCTGATTTAGCTTGCTTGCTCACTATCCACCACCTCAGAACCTCCTTTGTGTTTTTTGCAGCATTTTTCTGTTGTGTTTTTCTGTTGTCCATTTGTGTGTTTTTGACTTTGCATCGTTTCTGAAGCTGCAGCACGTTTCTCCTAATGGAAATGATTTGGGCCGTTGTAGCGCATTTGTCCTTGTCGGACACCGTACATACCCAGTGTTTACTATTCATATTCTTGTTTGAAATGTAATCAATGTTCCTTTTCCACCAGTTGATGATTTAGCTCTCTTGGGCTCTGGGGGGAAAAAAATGGATTTGTTGACTCTGTCTGTTGAGGTTTAACCAACCAATATGATTATTTGTGCGCCCAAATGCAGCTGTGTTTGTATAACGAAAACTCCAATCTGTGCCTGAGATATTGTGCGTGACGAGAGAATGAAAAACAAATGAATAAAAGAAAGAAGGCAGATTTATTTTCATCCCCCTGATTATAAATATTTAGCTTACAATAAAGCGAAACAATGGAAAGAGCAGAGATTAAATGACCAGGGAAGTTTGCTCATATCATGGCATGAACATGGACTTGACTGCAGAGGGAGGTGGTGAAAAATTATTTCATTGTTTTTCTATAACTGCCTGTTTTTAACCTCTGGCATGAAATTAACTAAACTGGAACCTGAATAAATAAATGCTTTTCCGCAGGGCAGCCGAGTCGGTTTGCTCGGCTGTCACCAAGACGTCATGCGCTGAGCCCCCCACTCCTTCAGACGGGACATCTTCAACTCCAGCTGCATGGGGCTCAGGGCTGCGATGATGGAAAATAAAGAGTGCTGATCCCTCACAAAGTGCTTTGCTCTGGGTAACCTTGACAGTGACTGCTGGTGGACGGGGCATTGGGGGGGGGGGGGGTTGCAGGTAGTTCGGGTGGAGGAGGCTTCCATTTATCTTGTGGTGCAGTGGCGGCGGCGGCGGGATTTATTGAGCTTTGGGTGTCATCCTGTGACAAGGTGCACATTCTTTCCGTGCATTGTGGGCCCAGATGATAGTAGCTGGGAGCTCCCTGTAAATAACCTCGAGGTTATGTCATATATTGAGTTATACATTCTGTTAAATTTATGACTGAAGCCCTATGGAAGAAAGTATAAAAGAATATAAGTGAAGCATGAACAGAGGTGGAGGAAACACATTCGGCCTGCTTTACGGGTGACAATGTGAAAACTATGCGGAGGCAAATGTTAGGCACCAGCAACTGCAAAAACGGTACAGAGGCCCCCGGGGATCAGGGCTACAATTCTTTTATAATTCCCCCCACATAAAAATATAAAAACAGAACTTATATATTGTTAAATACATATATAAAACCTTTGTGAATAAGAGAAATATTGAGTATATCATTCAGCGTTTTATTGAGTCCTAGCTGTTCGATTTGATTGCCGTCAATGTGACAACTTTTATGTAGTCGCACCGGACAGCAAAAAGTTCGCCACATGCTCATATTGTAGGACATCATACTGTGTGTAGAGGACTATACCACTGCGTCAGATGGCAAGATAAAAAAAACTTTATTCTATTATCTTCCTGCACAGTGCTGGTTGTTACCTCTTGTCAACGCTGTCTAGAAATTATGTTTATAGATGATTCATTTGCAACAGCAGCTACATGTTGAAGGAAACGCAACACCTTGTAGATTTGAATAAACATGAGGAAACGCTGTTAATTAAAAATGTTGATACTGAATGCGTCTGCAAAACGTTGACTGAAAATTTATTCCTGCAATATGCGCACTGCAACAACTAAAGCATAAACATTTTTATGGTTATGTTCAGGCTCTTTATCGTTAAAACCCTCCAGAAACGTTTGACATATATTAGTGTTGAATAGTAATGCACCTGTAGTTTCGCGGTTTGAAAAATCCAGAATCTGTGAATATGCAAATGTTTCATTTCAAAAGTGAAACACGTCTGCAGATTCAATGAAAAGCCCGTTTGCGGTGTACGTGCACTGGATGCTTCAGGTTCCCACATCACACTTGGGCCACAATTGCCTTCCAAACACAAAATCACGCTCGTGCATCCACGTCTTAAACTCAGATTTAAGGTGCGCGCAGAGGAACTTTTCCCCTTCAGCAGACTAATGTGAAAAACGTCTAGTGTCAAACTCTGCACAAACTTCATTCTGCACTGTGACGCTCAAACATTACAGTCAAGGAGCAGTAACAAATACACGAGGACTTTAAGGTCAGGGGAAGATCGTGAATACTGAAAAAGTACACGTGTGTAAATATTTTTAACATTTAACCCAAACCACTGTCTCTCTCAAACTTTAACCTTTAACTTTACTTTGCATTGCAGGATCATGTTAGTGTACCACAGGACACAGCTTAAAACACAGCTGTTACCCAGCCATTAACATCAGAGTCACCACAGTTACTACAACAACAACTTTATGCTGTTAATTTAGGAATCTAATTCATTAGTTGGTTATTGTTTTGCTTATTAACTGTGCATCAAACAGTTACTCCTGACATGTCCTGGACTCTCACAGTCTATTTGCATGTTAATTATCAACAAAACGTAATACAGACAGTGGCCATTCTAGAGCCTGTTGGGGGCCTTTAGCAACAATTCCCAGCGGCCCCCCTCCAACAAGCGCTCATCCCCATTATGTTATAAGTAACCTGACACCAATGAATAATGTACGAAATCTAAAACTTTTTTATCCAAGTCAGATTTTCACGTTACTAGAATTTTCTAAATATAAAGAACAATTAAAAACCTGCAAAGTCAAAATAAAAAAACCATGCAAATCGGACACGGGGCCATCATCCATTGGTTATTGAAGGGGGAGGGGGCTGCGGTCACATGTTGAGACATTGCTGTAGGGTGAAGTTTGTCAGCCCTCGGGGGCCCCCTAACAGCCTGGGGCTCCGAGCGGTTGCCTGCCTTGCCCGTTTACAAGCTGGTTGTAAATAAATCGACACACGCGACAACGAGATCTGGGGCCGCTCAGTCCAACGCGCTGATGAGATATTTTACGCGTGTCCTCCCGTGAAACAGATGACTCCAGCAGACGCCTCGGTGATACGTCAGCTGAGCCGAACTGCTGCGTTCACTTTCTGCAGCTCCTCTTCTCCCCTCGCTGCCCACTAATCCGGCGCGATGCTGGAAAATACAGCAAACATTTTCTCAGATGGTTTACAAAGGCAGCCTTTGTTGACCAGCCAAGAAAATTTTGGATGGGATCACAAATGCATTTTAAGCACGGCAAGTGGATGTATGACATGCTTGTATAGGCAGTGAAGTGCTTGCTCAGGCCTGTGCATTCCTGATGTCAAGGAAATTCTCCGTTTCTCGAAAAGCTAATGAAGACAGATTTGATAGGAAAATTGATCTTTTAAAGCCTTGGATCTGCACTACTTGTGAGGGAAAATATCCACTGGATTTTGTTCCGCAATGAGATTTCCACAGTTTGAAAAATGGGACACTTACTCTGAGAAAATAGGTCTGTGTCCAACAATAACTTATAGGCTACCTAAGACCTTTAGTCACTTATTATTAATAGGGTAGAGGATGTTCTCATTTTGTTTCTAATGCTACCTCTATTTAGTTTCTGAAATTACTCCTGCTAATAACAATAAGCAGCTACGTCTCCACATACAGTTTAAAGTGATTATATTTAAATTTAAACAACTGGAAAGAGAACATTGGAATAGATGAATAGACAATATAAGAAAGAGAATAAAATGGAAAACAAACGTTAGAATGAAATATTGACATAATAATGACGTTTATAGGAGTGTTAAAGCTCACGTCGGGTTCATGGGGTGGACCGCTCTGAGCAACTTTTTCCAAGAAAACATAAAAAGGGATAAACTGTCTTTTGGCGAGACGTTTACTCACAATACAACCAACCAAGCAACCAAACAAACAAACAAGCTGAATTTCAAGATATCTGGCTGCTGATTCGGATGGAAACACAATCAGCAAACAGTAAGGGCAGTAAAGATAAGTCCAGGTTTGTCTCAGCTGTCATTTCCTCTATCCCCCATAATGAGCTCAACACACACTCAGCAGCTACACCAAGCGTGCATCTGGAGGTTTTAAGGGGGAAACGTCCAACTCAGTTTTCTGAGAGGGTGATGCAAATCAGATCCGCATTGACCCGGCATCCTGAAGGCTCGGTTGAGCCTCGCGGGCTGCAATCGATATGACCGCACCAGATCGGCTTTAGTGCCACAGGTCTGTGTGCTACTCGGTGAGTGCTCTGATTTATTCCCATAGAAACGCCCTGTTTCTAGCAGGTTTAATTAAGCCCTGAGACGGCCAACAACAACAGGGGAAAGAGTCCCAGTCAGAGATCACGCAGGATTAAGTGCAGCCCCTTGGACAATTCTTGACGTTTTAGTCATCGGGCTCGACAGTGTCACGACGACACAGTCTGTGACGAGCGCTCGTAAAGCCGTCTCTGGTGTGTAGCTAATGACATTCCACCGTTAATACATCCTCGGCTTTCAAGATAACAAGAGTCAGATGATTGGCCACGCAGCCGGCCAGTGATATTTCATCATGTGCCGCCGCAGCAGAGATCTCGTCCAATTCAATAAGTCTTTACGCCTGCACTTTGTCTTAATTATTGCAACGGTGTGTGTCAATGTCCCTGTTTGTAATCGTTTCTGTTTGCATCGCCAGGGGTTACGAACAGCAGGCCGTGCTGCAAAAACCACAGTTTACTCTTTCTGCTCCTTGTAAAAACACATGTTTAGATAGTCGCCGTCTCTTGCACATCGTTGATCCTTTCCTGATTTTACTTTGCAAGGGGACTGCGTGTAGGAGGAGGTTGTCAGGAACACATCAGTATCCAATTAAACGCTGTTCAAACTGGGAACCTTGCATGTAGAGTTTGGCAGCGGCAGAGGTTCAACCGTTGGGTTTGTTTCTGCTCTCGTGTCAAAAGGGGAGTGGAGAGTGAATAATCCCCCCTCTAGTTTGGGGAGTGACAGCCGCTGGCGGTCGACGTGCAGACGAACAAATTTCATCTTGGACGCCTGTTGTCTGAGATCACATCATTCCTGTGTGCACCAGCCATCCCATGTTTTGTAGAAATTGCAGAGCTTTTCCTCCCCTGACTTTTTATAGCCAAAGGCCTGCAACGAGCCGGATCTTCAGTACGGCCTTGAATATGCATATTATGGTTAAACACGTTGGGAAGGAGTAAAGTAGTCCAAGATTATATAAAGGCACCAGAGCTGATGTTTAGTTCTGAGCTCTGTCAGAAGGCTTCCTTTTTAATAATCTTTAAACTTTGACACCTCTTTTGTCTAAGCACGTTAGTTAATCTTTTCCGCCAGAGGTCTGGTGGTGGTAAACATTTATCTGAGGCAAACTTGTCTTTTAGTCGAGTGATGAGCTTTTGACACCAATTTGTGTTTGTTAGACTGCAGCAATTCTCCCTCCCCCTGAGATCAATACCTCGGCTCGTCTCTTTCAGGCTGTTCGGCTTTACAAGCTGTAAAGACAGATAAAGTGGAAAGAAAGAGGGAGAGGGAGATTGAAAAGAGAGAGGGAAATAGAGGTGGAAGGAATCACAACGGCCAAGCTGCTGAGTAAATCTGGAATTGGTTTTATTGCTAGAGCATGACTTCCCTGATGTTTTCTGCTTGGCCAGTGCGATGATTTCAGATTAAGGTTACCACACTTTTGGCACTACTGTAATTCTATGAAATACATGACTCTGCCTAATAGGGATTTCTGAAGCCTAACACCGGCTCTATCTTTGAATTTAACCGCTTTCATACTAAAACAACAAACCTCTGAAACATCACTAAAACTCTCCTCCGACAGTCAGACTAATCAAATGTTTCAAACGATTAGCAGCTTGTCAAAGCCGGGCGACCCATATATATCGCCTGGAAGGAGTCTCTGGAACAGATTAGGGCTCTTAAAAGAAGGATTCACTTGTGAAACATTCAGCGTAATTGAAGTCTCCCACAGTCTGATAAAGGCATTCAGTTGAAACGGAGGGCGCCTCAGTTCCTCCTCCTTCCTTTCTGTATTCAGAGCAACCTCTCAGCTATTTCACTCCTTTTTAAGGTCTGTTTCATCGCTGTCATTCTTCCTGGCATAATTGAACAATCGAATGAACAAATGAAACGTGTGCAGAAAATGAGATTTCATTACAGAGTTACAGAGTGGAACCTCCATCCTCCAGGTTGGTGATATGGCAGGCTGATAAAAGGCCGATATTGATACTTTACACTGGTCCGTGCTGTTAGTAACACGAGCTGGACTGACAGAGATCATACGTAGGCGTGAACTGACAATACATGGATGTGTTGGACACGGCGAGTACAGCCAGTTGGAGAGGTCTTCCTATAGACTGATGCGGAAGCAGGACTCAAATTGAGTGTTTGAGCAAATTACGCCCTGAACTCCCTCAGGCTTCAAAGATGCCACGGAAAGGTTTGCTCCTTCTCAGATGGCGCCAGCTGTAAAAGTCCACATTAGTCCTTTGAAGGCAACTCAAAGCACCTGGTTAAAGTTAAGAAAGCATCATTAAATATTGAAAGTCAATGGTGACAGGAGACAGGACGAGTTCACTTTAACCAAAAGCACCATCTTTCTTTAGGATTAGCCAAAGTGTTTTTGTAGCCTAAACCTAACTTCACGTGGGACCTACAACCCCGCTGTCAGGTGGCAAAGCCCCCCTGCGTTGGGTTGCCACATTTGGGGAATTTGGGGGTTTTGGGGTTAGTTCTTTTTTTTCATGTGTTTAGATAAGCTGACGAAGCCAAGGCTGCAACAAAGGACAGAGAGAGGGAGGAGGGAAACAAGGAAGGAGAAGGAGAATGACAGCAGGATTGGATGTTCGGTGCCTAAAAGTCAATTGAGTCATCGTGATGAAACAGGGCTGTTTTCCAGTGTTGCCGAAAAGTCCACATTGTGGCGATAACAAGATTTTTATCAGACGACAGTGAGCTTTATCTCTATGATGAAGTTTACAAATCTTGAAAACCTGACAAACATTCACACGCACTTCCTTCTGAAGAGATGTTACTACTTCAGTAAAGTACCAGTTGTACCACACTTAGCGTAAACATACTTATGACTAAGTGTCTCAGACAAACTATTCGGCAGTCGAACTCTTTTAAACAGCTTTGCAATCATTGTTCGTTTGGTCTCTTGATCCTGCTCCGAAACCCCCTTGCTAATAATCACAGAACCCAAGCAGGGTGCCGTAACTCATCCGTGCTGCACACTGTGTGTTTCCAATTACCTCACTGGGTTAAAAGGAGGGTGGGCGTGTGTGTGTGTGTGTGTGTTGTGGTGGTGGATGTTGAAAAGCTCTGCGAGGACGCTTTGATCCTCTCTGCAGAGAAACTCCAAGGCGAAAAAAAAAAAAGAAAAAAAAGAAACAGGATGAGAGACGGATCAACAGTTTGGCGAGTGGTCGAGCGTCGCAGAGTATGCAGCCGCAGCATTTTCAGGCTGATTACCTGAAATCCCATTTCTATTCCATTTTCAATCTAACGGCAACTGGAAGTGTAACTGCAGTGGACTTTACGTGTCATTTTGCTTCTTAACTGCTGCAGGCTGCCATCTAACCCGGCCTGAAACTCTCGGAGAAGAAAAAAGCTCCCACCGTCAGTCCACAGTGTATATTTGAATAACATTGATGATATCCCTTAAAAAGTGAAACTACACTCAACACAGAGGTCTTTGGATGACTCATCACCTTAACTGGAAACAGCTATGAGCTTTACTCGCAGGCCAGGTTTGTTTCAAAATACTGCCACTTTGAGTTGGTGTATATTGAATTTCAGAATAAAAGCTCTTCCAACAACTTTGTTTAACCAGTGTTCTGCCCTACAGGTACGAGCGGTTATCTAACGCCTGTTTGCTATTCAGCCAATGATGTAAAACACGTGGAGAGGAAATGGTGGGAAACCAGATTCAATCCCAGAAGGCTTAGTGTGAGGGACGCAGGCCGCAGGACCGTCGGCACACATGTAGGTGGGTTACACACAAGCCACATTTGACATGGCACAGTTCTTATGTAGCAGTGCAGTTCATAAACCCTCCATCAAAGTCGTCGGTCATCAGCGTAATGCTCGGTCTGGCTCTGGCCCCACGTTGCCTCAACCACAGGCTTTTTCAAAGTAGACCTTTACTTTTCTCTCCGTGAATGACTCACGGTCGCTCCCCGATCCCAAGCAAATAAAAGTGAGACACTTCAGCTTTTTAATTCAAGTTGAAACATATTTTCTTCTCTCTGTTGTTGTGACATTTCATTCCGGTGCTCCGCAGAGAGGTGTGGCGGTAACGTTACAGAGTATTACAACATCTTGCAATACACCAACTTGTCAGTGAGGACAAGCGTACATAAATATTCATCTTACGGCTGCTGCATGAGAATAAGGACTGAACCTGGACACACACACACACACACGTACACTGCAAGAAAGAAAAAGCCACTTTCTTCTCTCGTTGTCAACGTAATTCTAACCTCCGTTTGGACTGTTTTTTGTGGAATAAGGATCAAAATAAATAAAAATAAGGCAGGTCGGTCATAGAGCAAGTATCAAGTAAATGACCCCTTACAGTTGTAATTCTTAAGGTTTCAGTCCTGCTTTGTTTGGCCACACCTGTGGTTACCGTGGTAACAGCAAAGTGAAGTTTCGCACAAGAGCAAACACTCGTTCGGCAGAAGAGCGACTGGTGTGTTTGTTTGCAGCGCAGCCAAACAAAGTGGTGTTTGCTCTGCCTGCAGCTCACTGTGTCTGTCGACTGTGGCAGCTTGGGTCCAGGCCAGGAGTGAAAACTATTATATAGAAAGGTAATCACAGGATGTAAATACACTCAATGGTAATAGCAACAAGAAAGAGGTCTCAGTGGTTATAACGTCACAAAATTGTTCAAATGATTTTATCTTCTAGGAATCCCACCGACAGATCCTATTTGCTTGTTTTTAATGTGATTGGGGATCGATTAAATAGAGAGCTGAGAGTTATTCACTTACTAAATTTGTGTATCGCATAATGTTTCTGTTAAAGGGTCAGCCGGTTTCTCGCCGGCGCCACATGAGTCGACCTCCCACAAGACTTTGATTGTGATTTGTTACGGGCCAAGACAATCACAAGTCCTCCTTTTGGTTCTCTTTGAGTCTCACTCCTCTCCTTTCTCCGTCTCGTTACAGTCCTCCAGCTCCTCCTCTCTCGCCTCTCCGGCTGCTGGTGGACGGCTCCGAAAAGTCGAGAGCCTGCCTGTTGATCAGATAGCCCTGTAACTAATGAAAAGCGTCACGGAAGTGACAGCAAGATTAATGAAGTATCCTGGCTGCACTCGCATGCGGCGCACTGGGGCTTTTCCTGCAGGGCTGCCGCCGCTGCTTAATCGCTATTTATGGTGACAAATAATGCCCCATTCTGCCACCGACACCTGCGAGTCAAGGTTGAAAAACATATTTGCCACAGCCGGTGCATGGCGCAGGACGGCGGGATGGGCGGAACAGGGATAAAGGAATGGATGGTGGAAGAGAATACAAAGAGGAAGGAGAAGAGAAAGGGATATCTGCCATTACAGCTATAAAATAAACAGATTTACTGGAGCTGTGTGTGTGTGTGTGGGGGGGGAGGGATGGACAGGGAGAATGGGAATTCAGGATTAATTGAAAACATCTGTGCTGTGCAAAGTGGCCGCAGCAGAGGAGCCTGAACGGGACGATAGCAGAGTCACACACAGCACTTGAAAACATTTATTAGATTTCATTCTGTATTATTAATTTATTTATTCACTTTTGAGGAGACAGCTGATGATGTCACCAACTGGCTGGTTCTCTGGCTGGATATCTCAGTGTGTGTGTGTGTGTGTGTGTGTGTGTGCACAGGCCGACATCGCTTTGATCAAGAAAGCATCTCATTCTCAGTCGATACCGGCGGGCTGGAGCTCAGGAGCGGTCAATTCTGTCTGACCTTCAGCAGCAGCGTTACAATGAGCCAATCAGACAGTGTGTGTGTGTGTGTGTGTGTGTGTGTGTGAGAGAGCCAAGCGGAGGTTAAGCATGTGCGGGAATTTCATCCATAACACACATAAACACCATGACGCACACACACACACACAGATACACACAGGGACAAAAACGCGTTTGAACTTCTGTTCAGTCAATTCTGTGTGAACACAACGCATCTGTACGGAAACAGCTTCGTGCATACACGTTGCAACACACACACATGCACGTGTACAAAAAAACACGTGCATGCCGTCGTTGTTTCCGTCTGTCAGCATGTTTCCACACCAGACAAACGTCACACAAAGTGTTTGCGTATCAGTTAGACGATGCAAGAAAGGATGGTGGAAACCATTTAAAAAAAATGTGTTTATGACGCTGTACGACCTGCTTCTGCTCCTTCTTCTTGTTTTTCTTTTAGCGTCATGTTCACACCTATGCACTGAAACTCTGATAAGATGCTGTTCATGTGAACTGAACCTCGAAATGATAGCCTGGCCTCAGCGGCAGGACTCTGGGGAAGTTGAGAAATATTCAACTTTATGCAAATGCACACGGAATTGACAGCCAATTGTTATAGTTTTGATTCCCTCTAGAAACGGAATCACGGTTACGTTTTCTACTCAAGCTCATGCTTTGCGACGTACCTACTTCAAACAAAATGGAAAAGCTGACGGTGACAGTCAGCGGCTCCCTGATTCTCCATGAGATAACTTTAACAATCTGCCAGGACTTGGGTATAAAACAGAATGCATGGAAACGCACGTCGCACAGGAGAGGAATTACTTTGTTGTGCGCCTGCATATCGGAATGGGATCAGATTGGTCTGGAGGTGGCTGTAAATAAGTGTAAAAGTCTGTATGTGTGAGCCACGTGAGCCTTCCCTGATGTGTGCCTCCATCAGGAAGACCAAAAAAACAAAAAGGAGTGATAATAGGAAGGGCTGCTGTAGAAAAAGCCCACACGGTTTGTGTGGACAAAGCCGTTCTTTTACAATAACATACAGTGAATATCATACCAGGTGGGAAGCAGTGATGACATGTCACGATGTACCCAGCTCTCAGCATGTGTGCCGTTATGTAATCATCATTTGAATGAATGATTACATTTGAGTCACGGTATAAACCACAAGATAAATGCAAGGCCAAACTGTAAAAGGCCCTGGCATGTTGTTTGACAGCGCTTAACCGCTGTTAGAAGACATTTTTCGTCACCTAAAAGATTCTGTGGAAAGACAAATATCACAGTGAAGAAGATTCTTTTGCAGGAGTCGCAAGGTGCGACCAAACAGAGATGGCAGCTGGAAATGTGATTGTGAATGTATTTCCTTTCTCGTCCTGCAGTGACCTCGTTGCCAAAACGGACAATTTTCTGCTCATGTTAATTTTCATAGAATTTATATTTTCCGTGGACTGCGCAAGAGGAGGGGGCCCGTGTGAATGCGACTATCATTTGTTGTGCGTGTACATTAATCTCTGCGTGCTTTGCAGCTGTTTAGCAGAGTGTGTGTGTATGTTCTGTAAGAGTGGGCGCACACTGTGTGTGTGTGTGTGTGTGTCAGGGGCTGTGTGGGTGCATGAGCTTGCTTGCATATTGTCTGTGTTTTGGGGTCTATGTGCACGAGTCTTTTGAGCATCTTTTGGTTATGTGCACATCATTTAGTATTTAAGAGTGTTTTTGTTTGATCTGTTTCTATAAGTCAGTGTCAGTGTGTGGACTTTAAAATCAGCCTATACACATTTCTCTCGCTGTGCTTGACTTCATGTGTACATCTGGATCTGTGAGTGTGTGTGTGTAGTGGTTCTGTGCCCGTAATAGGTTTCTAAAAATTCTGTGCACGTGTGTGTGTGTGTGTGTGTGTGTGTGAAGGCTATAGATAGTGTGGAGCAGCAGCAGCGTCTCATGGCTGCAGAGGCAGAGCAGCAGCAGCAGCCTGATATCAGCTCCTGTTGACTCTGATTACGACCAGCCAGAGAGGGGGGAAGAAAACGAATCATGGAGAGAAAGAGAGAGAGTGACAAAGTGAAAGCAAAACAAGACAGAAGGGAGCAACAAAAAGACAGTCTGGGAACGCGTGTGAGGGAAAACTGAAGAGTGAGTGGCATCAACAAAGGGTGGAAAGGGAAGTGTGAAAGAGGAGGGAGAGAAAGAGAAAAAAGACAGAATCAATCAGTGCACTTTCATGCACTTAAGTAACTGTGTTACTGTCAGCTTTCTGCAGTAATCTGATTTCTTTGACTCTGTATAAACAAGAATCATGGTTTCCATAATTGGGGTTGGCGAATAGAGAAACCTGATTACCCGTCTATTTTTCTGCTGGAGAACAGACTTCAGACAGGGAACGTATCACTGTGACAGCAGAGCGGCGGGATGAAAGGAAAAATCTTTACACGTAGCGATGCATCCGTGTTTCAAAGTAATTTAATTCAGAGGCTGACTAAAACACAACGTAGCTTCCACACGTATAAATATGTCGGTTTAACTATTTGTGAAACACGAAAAACTGACTGCGCCATCAGTCCAAACAGGAGACACACACAATAAAATAAACATCATGAAACATCTTGTATAGAATTTTTTTTTTTAAATAAATCAGCTATAGTTCCAAATTAAGGTTGGGGATAGGGGAGAGATCTGATTACTAACCTGCTGCATGTATACACTTGGACACAGTAAACAAGTTACTATATAGCCACAGAGCCATCTCACAGAATGCTCAAGTGTCCGTAAAGGTTTGTTAAAGTTAAAAATACAAACTGCAAATAAATACAAAACTTTAACAGTCTCACCGGGTGGTACGCAATCTTCTTAGGAACTTGGATACAAGAAACATGATGAAATAGAAAGAAAAAGGTCTGTTACATTAACATCAATACAAGCCATTTTAAATAAAAGGTGGCGCAAGAGTTCTTTCTCAATTTCCAACTGGAGCACACAGTGCTATATTACAGCTAATGATGAAAACAATTCGGCCACTGGTGGCAGCACTGAGCGCTCTGCTGCTGAGCTGGTGAGAAAGAAAACCTGCACTGTATTTGATTTGACAAGGTTTGTATGGACGCTATTGGAAGATACTTCCGTGTGTCTGAATAAATAATGTTTGTTGTTCCTTTAATATTTTCCCAAAACATTTTTCCCCACTTGAGGGCAGCACAACACGCTGATGTTATCAGTTGTTATGGTGTACTAATAACAGCATAACTTTAGCAGATACAGAGCAGCATTAACATTAATTTGGAGTCCTGTTTCCGGCACCCTGGAAAATGTAACTCTGACATTCGCTCTCCTTTTAGCTCTGATTTGGGCTCCAGGTGGAAATATCTGGCTCTTTGGCAGCTAAATGCTCCATTATGTTACTATAAAACCAATGCATGATGCGAGTGACGCTGCATCAAGCATAAAGCCTGCTTAAAACCAAAACAATGAGCTGAAAGATGCTAAAGAGCTCAGTGGAGCTGAGGGGTAACTGCAGAGATGGGTGATAATCCCCTGTGGGTTCGACATTCACATTACACGCAGTCATTTGATCCATTGTTAATATAAATATATTGATTAGTGCAGCTTTAAAAATAACTGAGAAGATTGCCTTCCACACAGTTTTTTCTCATAACAGATCTTTTCACATCTGACTTTGTCTTGACTTTGATACTTAGCATAACAGTCTACTTCCTATGAGTTGCCCAATTTCCAACATAACTTTCTTTTCTCCCTGCAACCTACTTTCTTTTGCTATGCATGTAAGCGTGCTGAGTGAAAGGGAGAAAACGATAAGAGACAAAGAGAGTAAGTGAAGAAAGGGCGGGGAGAGAGAGAGAGAGAGAGCGAGAGAGAAACACACTGCAAAGATATTTACCGATGTGGAAACACACACACACACACAGAGAGAGAGCGAGAGATAAGGAAGAGT